>JACVVK020000284.1:690000-692500 GCA_018292915.2 Batillaria attramentaria
ACAAACAGGAACAACTTTGTATAATAATGCTTGGAGAACAGGAGACAAACAGGAACAACTTTGTATATTAATGCTTGGAGAACAGGAGACAAACAGGAACAACTTTGTATAATAATGCTTGGAGAACAGGAGACAAACAGGAACAACTTTGTATAATAATGCTTGGAGAACAGGAGACAAACAGGAACAACTTTGTATAATAATGCTTGTATATGTTACAAAAGGTTTCCCGTTTCCTTCCTGTTCTCCTGGGAGAATTTCGAGGGTGTCATTTGAACCAGAATGTGGGCCTGTTTGTCTTGTTTTACATGTTGGACTGTTTACATTTTTGTTTGTTTGTTGATTTATTCGTACGTCCAACTTTGCAGTCATCAATCCAGACGACAATGACCATTACGGCCAAAATGATAATAATAATTCTGGCCACTGAACGACCACTGCTAATGAAGACAGATGGACGTCATGTCGTGCAGGTGGTATGAATTCACGCCATGAAGAAAGCAACATGAGAAAGTTTGCTCCCGAAGTCAATCGAATCAACCCCTGAGCTAAAAAACACCCGATCAAACTATGACAGGGAATTGCATTCAGCAAATCTGCACTCCATTCTTGCAAAACTCCTAACTACTCCCAAATGCGGTGTGACTGCCATTCATTTGCCTTTCTCTCCTCGCGCAGTTCGCGGAGAGCAGTTTTGTAAACTGAGCGAATTAGCTCTTTGTTGGTGCCTCAATTGCTAAATGGTAATTTGATTGTCTAAACGCCGAATTCCGGCCGTTTGGCCAATTGACTCATTGTTGGCCGGTCCCGCAAAATGGTGGACGAAACTCACGTCTGCATAAGTGCTATTGACAAACGCGAGAGAGGGTAATCAGAGGAGGAGAGGAGAAATTTAAAACAATTTGCTGTCTAAGAATGGCGATCGGAAACTCAGCTAAACACAAAATGAATTCGATTTGGAAAACAGAGCGGGCCCTGGAGGTAGCAGGCCTGTGGACGAGACATGGGACTGGTTGCTGACGAGGGGCGCTCCAAAAGCTGCACTAATCTGCTCAATTTGCAACGGGAAAAGATTTTCGGGAGTCCGGACCGAAGGTGCGTTCAAGTGGCGTGATGCAGTTAGTCCTCTAGTTCAATCGAATTTGGCGTAAATGTTTGTTTGGACAAAGAGTTCTTGTCAAGCAGTGGTGCGATCATAATGATGGAATCTGACAACTAACCAAAGGGAAACAAGTTTTTTATCTGCCCATATTTACATCGGATTACCGGCCCTTTCTGGAGCTACACAACCGTCCAGACACCACAACAGAATACTGATTTGACAAGTCTGGAACTCTTTCTTTCTTTCTTTCTTTCCTCTGTGTGTGTCTGTGTCCTTTTTTTTCTTCTTTTTTTGTCTCCTCAGAGCTTTTCATTTTGATTGGACTAGGCACTTTTAAGCATAGTGTTTAACTTCCCACAAGTTACGAAATGTGTTAAGAAGTTATCAGTTTTAAAGTTTGTGATACGTCCTTGAACCGGAAGCGTAATGGGTGAGTGGGTGGGTGGTTGTTTCAAGCCTAAAGTCTAAAATGGATTATTAAAACGCGCTAGTAGAGGTTTCTATGGCATGATTTTCTATGATACAACAACAACAACAACAACAACAACACACACACACACACACACACACACACACATACACACATACACACACACACACGAAAATCAAAACAAATAAACGATAGGAACAACAACAACAACAACAATAACAAGAACAGCAGTAGCAACAACATTAATAACAACAACAAGTACGCTGTGAATCGACACTCAAAGCATTAGTGAAATTAATTATAACATGTTTATTAAAATTCATATTATGGTTTTATATTACATGATTATGCTTTCACACAACCTACTTCCTCACACAACTTTTCTTCTTTTTTTTTTCTTTTTTAAAAGAAATTTAAACAAGAACACTACAAAAACCACCATCTAACCGAAACTACTTCCGTGTGTTCCCAGTGAATTCAGCTTCAAGCAGCCAGGCGGGCTGGTCAGCGAAGCGGAGGGGAGGCAACTCCCCCCAGATAACGCCTGATTATCGCTCCAAATTGTCCCTCAATCGCACTCGCCCGATCTTTTTGGACTATCTCATTACGGAGTAATTGAGGGGATACATGGGTATTTGTAGTTAATGCGTATTTATACACAAAGTGCGTGAGACTGCATTGATGAGGGCGGTGCTGTGGGGAAGATTTAGCCCCCTGGAAATTCGGGTACCCCGGCCCCTGTCCTGTCTCTTCTCGAAGAAAGTTTAGCACAGGGGCTAAACCTTAAGGCTGACATGGTTGCGGAAAATAGGTGTATGCTGGATAAGTGTCGGTGGTTACAAGTAAGTTACTGAACTTCCATTAGGTGTTGTCGATGTTGTAGATACTTCGTTGATATCGTTGTTGTTGTTGTCTTTGTTGTCGTTGTCCAAGCCAATGAATAGAGCATAATGATTTTCTTTGCTCTC
>JACVVK020000284.1:697500-760000 GCA_018292915.2 Batillaria attramentaria
ACGTATGGGTGATATCATAGACGGGGCAACGAGAAAAAGGCCAGCATAAATATTTGGCCCCAGCTGGGATTCAAACTCACGACCCGAGCATTGAAGGTCCACCGCTCTGCCATTCGGTTATCCCGGCTCCCCGCATAGGGAAGGGTGGGTGGGGGTGGGTGTTTCGGGGTTTAACGTCCTTCGTATGTGATATCAAAGACGGGACAACGAGAAAAAAAAATTTGGCCCCATCCGGGATTCGAACTCACGACCCGAGCAGTGAAGGTCCAACGCTCTGCCATTCGGTTATCCCGGCTGCCGACCGCATAGGGAAGCAGGGACGGGAGACAGTTGTAAGAGGGTGGAATCTTTGTCAAAGAGACATGGATAACTGTGCATAGGAACAAATAAATGATATCGAATAGGAGAATTATCAGGTTTTATCTTGTTGTTTTTTTTTCAAAGTTCTTTTAGGGTTCCTCTTGTTTCCTGGTTTCCTCCGACAAACAATTTCTGTGAAGTGGAGGAAGGATTGAATAGAACAGGAGGTGAACGTAAACTCATCCACTTGAAATTTTTATCTAGGCTTATTTATTTATTTATTTATTTATTTATTTGTTCCAGCGACCCTATCTTTGATATCAGCCTTCTGGTGGACAGAGGACGTTATATCTCAAACCTCACCCACTCCCCCATTTACCCATCTGAGTTATCTCCCATCCTCTGACACACCTCAGTCTCAGCAGCAAGTCAGTAACTGTTTCCACCCTGGTTGAAATCTGCCATCGATCTGCCATCTGCCGGCAGGGAACGTTGAGCCTCCTGCAGTTGTCTCCCTTAAACTGGCGCGCGGCTAGGCCGAGCAACCCGCGACTCCAGACAAGACAGGGTAGTGACTGAAACACACAAGGGGGGGTGGGTGGGTGTTTGGGGGTTTAACGTCCTTTTCCACCACATAGGGTGATATCAAAGACGGGGCAACGATGAAAAAGCCAGCACAAATATTTGGCCCCAGCCGGGATCGAACTCACGACCCGAGCATTAGAAGTCCAACGCTCTATCATTCGACCACCCCGGCTCCCCTGAAACACACAAAGACAGTACATACATAACTATGAACTTATCATGATAACACGTACAGCTGTAGCTAGATTTTCTCCCAGTTGAGTATGAGACTGCTCATCAATCGAAGTGGTCGTTTTCCTTTAACTATTTTGGTTTAATTAAACAGGTTTTGCATTGTCTTTTCATTGTTATTATTATGCTGTATGCTGTCACAGTATTCGCCGTACTACCTTGTGAATGTCAGTTCACAGGCGGAGGCTATATATAGGCTTCTGGCCTTTTGCCACCGCCTGAATACTTCTCTTTTGTGTAAACTGGCCAGCGGAATAAAACCATGTGTAAATAAAGTTTATAGCAAGAAAAGTTGAAGAAACATAACAATTTATGATTATGAGCAAGCACAGCTTATGGTAATGCTCAGGGTGCAACAAATACATTGTGACAGTATTGCAAAGGCAGACTAAGTCGATGTGTAACTATATGGTAGATCAACACTACAGGGGAGAAGAGATCAAACTTTATTTCTCAACGGTAAAAGTTTTGACAGAAAAAATTACGTCAGTTTGCAAACTTGCCGTTGCTAATGCTACAAAAGATTAGAGAAAAGGAGAAAAGCAAATGACAAGAATAAAAAGACAAAAAAAAAGAAACAACAACATTGAAGGAAATATCTGGAGAGAGAGAGAGAGAGAGAGAGAGAGAAAGAGAGAGCTGCTATGTGTACTCACATCCAACACACACACACACACACACACACACACACACACACACACACACACACCAATCAAACAAACAAAAACTTTAACTATTTTGACAACAATAAGCCTAGAATCAGCCTTATGTTGTGAATAAAGTATTTTCAACGGAACAACAACAAAAATGGTTACATAGTCTCCAAAGTTGTGGAAGGGCGACTGACGTTTAGACTATGGTCCTGTGCCCATAGCACACCCGCTCTGGGTAGGAGCCGACCTAGGTAGGAAAAATCCCGCTTGCCTCGGCTGTGACTCGAACCCGGGTCTCCCGGTCCATGGTCCGAAGTGCTAACCACTACACTACGGGGACCGGTTGTAACAGTTTCCGTTAAACGACGATTTTTTTTTTTTTTTTTTTTTAGGACGATTGCAAACCTGAACCAGTCTCTTGAGCCAAACCAAGACTTTCATATCGTCCCTTTTGTTTCTTCCCCACAAAACAGCCAATCCCCTTAAGTCAGCTAATGAGACTGACGTGCAAGTAACCGACTCACAGTTGACACACGTACACAAGGGCGGTAATTCATTAATTTGCCCGCCAGTCGGCGCCCTGAGACATCACCGATTTACACGTCACCGCTCTGGGGGAGACAATTAGCGTCATTTCCCACTCGGAAACGTGCCTGTTTGGGCCCTTGCACGCAACAAACATGATCTCATTTCCACATTGGATTTTTCGGCCGGTACAGAAGGCGAAAGTTTCTGAAGGTCGATTGCATGAAGGAGCTAGTGTGTGTGTGTGTGTGTGTGGTGTGTGTGTGGTGTGTGTGTGTGTGTGTGTGTGTGTGTGTGTACGGGGGGAGGGGGATTTGGCTGCTGACCATCTTAAGGAGGATATATGAAAACAATGACAGCCCATATTCCTCAAAGCCCACATCGACTTTCTCTCCCCCCCCCCCCCCTCCGCACACCCTTCCCTGCCAAAGCCAGAATGTGAATTTCAATGTTAATTCTAATGTTATTTCATTGCTGGGCCGGTCTGGAAATCTCAAAATATATTTTTAAAATTTATTTACAGAACAATGCACTTCGTGTGTCCCTAAGAAAAGTTAAAAGCCAATGAAAAAGAAAACAACTACAAAAGAAACTGTTCTTTGCTGGGTCATTAATTTTCTCTTTTAAGGTATTCAAATTTAACTTTCTAAGTGGTGTAAAAGCCGTCTTGCTCCTGCAAACTGCAATTACTAAAGTTTTCAAAATTAATCAGCTTTTCAGAAAGAGAGGGACATGACATCACGTCATATTTTTTTTAAAGCGTTAATAGAGAGATAGGGGAAACGACAAAAAACAAAACAACAACAACAAGAACAACAACAAAACTTGCTTTAGCCAGCAGATAACAATGGGAACTTTTCACTTAAATGTTGCCCCCAAAACTTCTTTACCACCCACGGCTCTGCTGCGTTAGCTTTGCGGCTCTGCTGCAGCGCGACCCCATCTGACTAGTGTTTGGACCAATCGGACGTTAATTACAGCACTTGGGCTTTTCCTCGCTGGCCCAGAGCCCGCCCCCCAGCCACTTAGTCTGATTATATCGTCATATCTCCCTCCCTGCTCTCTGTCGCCAGACAGTCGCCATTGATCTGGGCGTCATGTGACCTGCTGCGATGGAGGGGAGGCAATCGAGTTTTGTGTGCCTCTGCCTCTGCCTCTCTCTCTCTGTCTCTCTCTCTCAGAAAGGTCCGCGCCCCAAATTTTCTATTTTTTGAAAAATAATGCCATTGCCTCTCTCTCTCTCTCTCTAATTAATACGTGGTGGAAAAGGACGTTAAACTCCCAAACACCCATCCACCCCCCTCTCTCTCTTAATTAAACATTTTACTTGCTATACTAAGATACTTTTTCGAACCGTTCCAGTGGTATACGAAAACCATTTACTTCCATCCGGTGTAGAACATTAACGGAAACTACAAATCTCATTTCTCATTTTATTGGGGAGCCGGGGTGGCCGAATGGTAAAGCGTTGGACTTCTAATGCTCGGGTCGTGAGTTCGTATCCCGGCTGGGGCCAAATATTTGTGCTGGCTTTTTCACTGTTGCACCGTCTTTGATATCACCCGTATGTGGTGGAAAAGGACGTTAAACTCCCAAACACCCACCCACCCACTCTCATTTTCCTTCCTCTCAGTTAATACCTATTTCTTGATACGTTTCTTTCTCTGACCAATCCACGCAAAATATGAACGCTGTAAGTACTGTGGCATGGAAATAAGTTGTAGTGACGTCGTATCAAGGTACACACACACACACACACACACACACACACACACACACACACACACACACACACGCGTAGTTTAATCATGCAATTACGTCAGGATTGCTGATGTTCATTTCAGAGATTTTTGGGCGACAGTGTAGTTTCGAACAACAAAAACTTCTCTCTCTCTCTCTCTCTCTCTCTCTCTCAAGCGAAAGTGGCAGATTGTCTCCTGTGCTTAAACAGATGTCCATCCCGGTGTCGGCCAGTTCTGTTCTTTAAACCCACAATTAATTGCTGCAATCGACACACACACACACATGCCAATCCGCTCTCCATTCCCTTGTCTGATCGATATCTGCCTCACTGAAAAAACTCACGGAATCATTTCCCAAGAGGCGACCATTTCTTAGGCGCTTTTACCTGGAGAACTGGTGCCAAGGAAGGGTGGATTGGTGGCAGAAAATTGGCCATATTGCCTGAATAAAAGGACGTAAGGTGCGCTTGGTCTTCGGCGCTTCATGGTACCAATAGGTGTGCACGTGCTTTCCGTGACTGCTAATTGAATCTGGGGCGTTGAGAGAGAGAGAGAGAGTTACAATACTGAAAAAGAGCAAAGATGCAACTGAGAGAGAGAGAGAGAGAGAGATGATGATGATGAAACTTTATTTCTCAACGGTAAAAGTTTTGACAGAAAGTACGTCAGTTTGCAAACTTGCCGTTGCTAATACTACGAAAGATTAGAGAAAAGCAAATAATAAGAATAAAAAGACATAAAAAGAGAGACAACAAAATTGAAGAAAATACATCTGGAACAAGAGAACACAGTCATGCACACACACACACACACACACACACACACACACACACACACAACACACACACACACTGTGTCAAGGTCAAACATTTGTAGTTCCATCTGGAACTGAGCGTGCCTGGAACATCAAACATGCATGCATAGAAAGAGAAAAGAGAGAGAGAGAGAGAGAGAGAGACTTACAATACTGAAAGAGAGCAAAGATGCAATTCAGGTCAGTTCAGCTCGGAAAAGGCCATGCACCCACACTTTGAAGGGTGTTGAATCCAGATAAACCTTTCCTTGAGCTTTTGTGCTGGCCTTTTTCTCGTTGCCCCGTCTGTGATATCCTTCCACCCTTATGTGGTGGAAAAGAACGTTAAACACCCAAACACCCACCCCCACCCCTGTCCTTGAGCTGCTCGCTTGCTGTTGGTGACAAAATCATTACACCCGCTTCCCCCCCACGCCCCTCCCGCTACCTTTGGAAATACTGAGCGCACAAAATTCAAATATAAATGCAATTCTAAAATTCCGAAACTTGAATTGCTGAGCTGGCCCTTCGCAACACATGATTGTCATGTGTTCATGTCCAGTGTCTGAGAGAATGTGTGTGATTCACGTGAACGTGCGTGTTGGGTTTCGTTTTGAGCCAAATATTTGGGATAAAGCGCCTATATTAATGCGATTATTATTATTACAAGTTTCCCAAAAAACACATGTGATTTTCATGTGTGTGTGTGTGTGTGTGTGTGTGTGTGTGTGTGTGTGTGTGTGTGTGTGTGTGTGAGAGAGAGAGAGAGAGAGAGAGAGAGAGAATGACGATGACAATGACAGTGACACTTTATTTGTCAACGGTAGAAATTGTAGCACACGTGCCAGTTTATAATTTGCCGTTGTAAACTACAAAATGTAAAACACATGAAGAGACAAGAGACCCCCCCCAAAAAAAAACAACAAAAAAACAAACAAACAAGACAAAACAAAACAATAAAATGAGAAAAAGAAAAAATATTAGACTACAAGTAAGATAATATCAGCGTGAGAATAACAGTCTGACATGTACATGGCAAATTTACATGTCATGCTCTAATACGCTCGACTAGCTAAATAAGTAAAATCCAGATACATCGTACGACCAAATACTCAGGTCAGAGAGAGAGAGAGAGAGAGAGAGAGAGAGATATCAATATCAACGCACAGAAAAACAGGATAATCAGTCAATTTATTCCGCTAGACCAAAACATAGAAGGCGCCAATCGCTCACGACCGTCCGTCGTCATCGCTTGCCATTCATCCACCATGTTTAGCCCCGCGGACCTAGCTTTTCAGCAGGAAGTGGCCACGCGCACATGCGCGAAAGCCTCTCAGGAGCACGTGACAGGAACACGATGGCTGACTACGGTGTGAAAGCGAGAGGCATATGGCGGTCACGTGACTTCTTCGTGACACGTACCCCAGGACAGGAGAGCTGTTTGATATGAGGTGATTGTTACCTGTGGCCCTGGGTGATGAAAGGTGACTTGATTGAATAAAATGAAAAGAGAAGGAGGAAACGATGAGAAATGAGGAGACACAATTTCAGGACTGGGAGAGAGAGAGAGAGAGAGAGAGAGAGAGAGAGAGAGAGATTTGTCTGACTGATACCCAATGATTCTCAAACTCTCACTCCTAGGAGTAGGGTGATCTTTGGTAAATAATGTCTTTCTTTCTTGCTAAATGACGTTACCTCGCCGAAATCATCTGAGAGAGAGAGTTACACACATACACACACACACACACACACACACACACACACACACACACACACACACACACACACACACACACACACGAAAGACCATGACATTTCCCTAACTGACATCCAATGTTAATTTTCTCAAAAAGTAACGTCCTACAAGCAGCCTTATATTTGCTAAGTTCAATGTTCTGATGTTTTGATGTCAATGATTTCGTCCTTAACGTCCTTTGAAGCTCCCATTTCGGAACAAGACAATGATTATTATAGCATTCGGCTTCTGTCTCGTTAAACGGAAGGGGTTTTCCTTTTAGCAGTTTAGTTATCAACAGCGGAAATCGTTTGTGAAAATATCGAGTTTGCACTAAACGCAATACAATTCCTTGTGTTTTGAAGTTTTCCCTCGTAAAGTTTTTCTTTGCTAATTTGCGCCGTGTCTCTTTGATCATAGAACCCTTTCTTTGATGTAGCTTATGTATTCAAACAGAGGAGTCAGTATTGTATGAACGTGTCCGCATGTGAATTTTTTTATTTCTTTTTGCAGCGCCTAGAGCTTATAGTTAGGCGCTTTATAAATCTGTTAGTATTAATTTCATTATTATTATTATTATTATTATTATTATTATTATTATTATTATTATTATTATTGTGATTATTATTATTATTAAATCTATTATTATTATTATTGTTATTATAAAATCTATTATCATTATTATTATTATTACTATTATTATCATTATCATCATCTGTTTAGGCGATTAGTCGAGAGAAGAACCACGATAAAAGTGTGCATTTGGTAAACATTTTTACATCGGACGTCTCAAGGTATTATTCCACAATAATTATGCTAATTTGGACGTAAAAGTAATGCACAGACTGTATGAATTACAAGAACAATCCGCACGTCTAGCGTACCAAGCGTTGACGATTCCGGATGTGTATAGTCTGTGCTCCTGTAAGTGTTTTGTGTAGCCACAAGTCAAGTCAAGTCAAAGTTTATTTCAAAACCCCGTTGGAGGTACATGAAACGAGAAATTAACATATAAATCAAGCTCACCACACCGGCCAACATACATCATGATCACTCGCACTCCAGTTTTACAGGACTCAGGCATACATACATACATACATACATACATACATACATACATACATACATACATACATACATACATACACAAAATTTAATATACATAATGGAATGGAAAAGGATGGGATGGGGTGCGTCTAATACACATGAAACATGAAACGAGAAATTAACATATAAATCAAGCTCACCACACCGGCCAACATACATCATGATCACTCGCACTCAAGTTTTACAGGACTCAGGCATACATACATACATACATACATGCATACCTACATACAAACATACATACAAACATACATACACACATACATGCATACATACGTACGTACAACATAAATTTGTCAGAAGTTTTTAGTCAGGTATGTCAGTGTTCGGGTCAGAGGATAGTCAGAGCAGGCATGTGCCGCGAGTTCATGTAGGTTTGCATCTATGTATAGCCGAGTAGCGGCGCCCACACCGGACGAAAGGCAGTTCGTGGTGTAAAATCTGATATCACACTCACGTAAAGATTATAAAGTTTAGTATGAGTGGGTTATAATACATGATGTACACACGTATAGTCTCACCACTTTTGTATATGTATGTATGTATGCGTACATGTATATACATGTAACTACATAGTCTTGAAATGTGTTAAGTTCATGTGTATACCGAAACTCGTTTGTCAGCTGTTTAAATATGTATGCAAAACACTAAAACCAGGAAAAAAAGATTGTAAAGTTTAAAGTTAGAGACCTGAAAACTTAAGAACTTCTTGATTTAAAATGTCCCATACCACACACTACCACTTGCAAATTGCTGATTGTTTCATGACACTGGTGGAAAAGGACGTTAAACCCCCAAACACCCACCCACCCTTCATGACACTGAGATTCTCAGTCTGTTCATCTTTAAATCTTTCTCGTTCTCGTTCGATACTTTTCACGCCACAAATGCAAAGAGACGGTCACACGTCGCATAAGCTTAGTGCACATCTGTTACCAGTCAAATATGGAAAGATACCTGCAGTTCCTTTCTTCGGATCGCTTCATTGCCGATCCTCATTTTTCACGGAACAAGCACCAACTGTCGGGGCTTTTGTTGCCAAAACGACCTGTTGCACAGAGAGTAAAGAAAAAAAAAGCGTTAAAAGCGTTATTAAGGGCGGCTTTTTTTGACAGACATAAAAGAAATTCTTACCTTTATTCCCTCGCATTTCACGCTTAATTTGAATCGGTTATTCTTGTGTGGACTTGACGGTGTTTCTCTCTTTTCTCTCACTGCTTTCTTTGTGCTGGATTTGCCCAGCTGTGTCACTGGCATACAGTCAGCCCCCTACGCCTAAATATTCTCTAAGTGAATTGACTGTTCACCGTTATTGACCCGGCGGGATGTACAAGTTCGATGCGAGCTGTTTACGCCGAAAGTACTGAGTTTTGATTTGTTGGTATTCTGTCCTAGGCCTGCAGTGGCCGCTTGTCAAAAATTAATCTGACAGTGACTGCCGCCACTGCGTCTACGTATACAGATATTGTTCATAAGAAAATTATCGTCTGCTTCCCCGACAAAATAAACACGTGAGATCACATGAGGAGTGTTGGCTTATAATCTCTCTCTCTCTCTCTCTCTTGCTATTTTATACATCTCTTTTTGTGTTTAATTATTATTATTGACTTTTAACAAAAATTCTTGTGTGCACTTGAAATCAGTAGACAATGTGTATGTGTGTGTCACTGTGAACGTGTGTTTGCAACATCATTCTGTTCGCTGTTTGTTTGTTTGTTTGTTTGTTTGTTTGTTTGTTGTTTTATTTATGCATTAATCTGTCTGGGTTTTTTTTCCTTGTTTTATTCCTTATTTTGTTAGTTAGTTAATAGTAGTTTTAGCAACGGCAGGTATGAAAACAGACTACTTGCCGTCAGCTGCCTCTACCTTTGTAAAATAAAGTTTCATTGATACTCTCTCTCTCTCTCTCTCTCTCTCTCTCTCTCAAGCCTCCAGCTGCAGCAGCACCTGAGTTCATAAATTACATAAAAACTTGACACCAGTAATAACTATGGTAAAATCAGACTAAATGACTAAAACACTTTCTTAAAAAGACAGCTCGTCAGAGGAATGACGTAATCTTTAGTGAATACATTATCACGATTACTGTAACTGGAAACACCACAATAGTCACTTACGTATATACACCATTGTATCTAGACTGAATTAAACGTCATGAATTCAACACACTTACTGCACAGGGTAAGGACGACTTTTTCAACAGGTTTTTTATTTATTTATTTATTTTTTTTTTTTTTTATTTATTATGTTTGTTGTTGTTGTTGTTTTTTTTTGTTTTTTTTTGGGGGGGGGGGCACACAGGAACTCTAAAACGTCTATCTTCTTCTGTTGTGACAATGAAACCGCTGTGAAAATACTAGGACCCTTCTTATATACCATACTGTGAAAACCAGAGAAGAGTACCTAGATCACTTATCTGTTTCGAATGAAGATGATTGTACATGAAAACTGTATAAATACTCACCCTGTGTTGATGGGGCCGGTAGCCCACAACACTGTTTGAGTTCCAGTTCGAGTCCGAGTAAAACGCCTACCACTAGGCAATCTTTCGAAGTGACAGTGCAACGGATGTGAAACATCAGCTACGATAGCGGGTGGGTGGGTGTTGGGGGGTTTAACGTCCTTTTCCACCACATAGGGTGATATCAAAGACGGGCAACGATGAAAAAGCCAGCACAAATATTGGCCCCAGCCGGGATCGAACTCACGACCCGAGCATTAGAAGTCCAACGCTCTACCATTCGACCACCCCGGCGCCCCAGCTACGATAGCGAGCGCTTTCCCGACGGTGAAGTCCTGTAAGTACGCCAGTGTGTTTGATTGCCTGTTTGTTTCTAAACTCTTCCTCTGTCTGTCTGAACTCCAATCAAGCTAAATGCCATGGAACAAATACCGAAAACAGAACTGATTCTCCTGTCCCAAATCGAGGATTTTCATTTCTCATTTGCTGGCTGTCAACCTTTTTTGCATATCCGTCTATAGCTGTAGCTTGTTGCATGTATCTCGGGGCAAAGCCGGAATTTTTCCTTCTCGTATGTGGCACCGTTCATTCGGGCCGATCGTCGAGGGTTCTCTCCGGGTACTCCGGCTTCCTCCCCCTCTGCTTTGGAAATGTTCAGCCCACAAAATTTAAAAAATAAATGCAAATCTAAATTCCGAAATGTAAATAGCTGGCGGAGCTGACCGTTCGCACCACGTGATTGTAATGTGTTTATGTCCAGTGTGTGAGAGAATACGTGTGATTCACGTGAGCGCGCGAGTTGGGTTCAGTTCGCGGCGCTTGGAGCCGATTCATGAAATTGGCTAAAGCAAGCGCCTACACAATACTCATTATTATTATTATTCTCTAAGAGGCTGTCTGCGTCTAAAATGGAAGAAGTTTTGTTTCTTTTGTATTCTTTTCTTGGATGGTTGGATGGGTGGGTAGTGGGTAAGTATTTGTGGTGTCAGTGTTGTTAATTCTCAATCATTATCTCGTCTTCAGTGATAACTACTGCAGAATTGATTCCTTTTGATTCTGTCGTTATCACTGTTAACCTCAAAATCTTTGACCACAAATCCCGGCACTAAGGGGCAATAACTACCGTATTATTTGCCCCTTGATTTAATGTGGAGGGTTGGAGTGACCGATTAGCATCAGAATGTCTCGCGCTGGAGCCAGGGCGCCTGCATGGCCATCGTGCTATTTCCGGTATGGGTCGATCACTCTGCCGTCTTTCGTGCAGAAGTCTGATTTGCGTGCCCCCGAGTCCGAAGATTCATACGATGGCAAGTGAACTCATTGCTTTTTTTTTTTTTTTTTTTTTGCTTTTTTTTTTTTTTGAGTGAAAGTAGTGGACTTGTGAGAAAATAGGCTTGCAATCGCCATTGATGTAACTGTACCCACGAGGGCTGGGTGGGTGGGTGTTTGGGGGGGTTAACGTCCTTTTCCACCACATACGGGTGATATCAAAAACTTGGCAACGATGAAAAAGCCAGCACAAATATTTTGGCCCCAGCCGGCATACGAACTCACGACCCGAGCATTAGAAGTCCAACGCTCTACCATTCGGCCACCCCGGCTCCCCCTGTATCCACGAAGCAAACTGAATTAGGTTACACTTGTAACAGTAAAGATTATCCGGAGAGTAACCAGATAGGTCATAATCATTATGGTTTACATTACGCTAATCTCTCTCTCTCTCTCTCTTTCTCTCTCTCACACACACACACACACACCACACACACAACACACACACACACACACACACACACACACACACACACACAATGGGCCGGGATAGCCGAATGGTAGTGTGTTGGACTTTCACTGCTCGGATTGTGAGTTCGAATCCCGGCTGGGGCCAAATATTCGTGCTGGCGTTTTTCTCGTTGCTTTGTCTTTGATATCACTCTACGTGGTGGAAAAGGGCGTAAAACTGTCAAACACCCACCCACTCTGTCTGTCTGTCTGTCTGTCTCTCTCTCTCTCTCTCATTTCTTCTTACACCCACACACCGATGGAACATCATTAAATTTGTCGGAACAATTAACAATAGCAAACAAACACCTAAAAACAAACTAACAACAACAACCACACACAACAACAATAACAATAACAACCACACACACACACACACACGCGCGCGCGCAAAAACAGAATAAGAATTAGCAGTAATCGCCACAGCCACCTCCAGTATGGACGTGTACAGTTCAATTCAATTCAGTTTACTTCATTAATCCCAGGAGGGAAATTATAGGCCACTATAAAAAAATAATAAGACATAATATTAACAAATAAAACTTGCACTAACAGAAGCCTCAGTCACGCACATAAGTAAATCTAATTTCGCTCGCGCGCGCGCGCGCACACACACACACACACACACACTCTCTCTCTCTCTCTCTCTCTCTCTCTCACACACGCACACACACACACACACACACATCCGTATAAGTCCAAAGCACTTTTAAAATATAAAACCACTCACAAACATAATTATATCTGAAACACTCGCACAAAAATGTAGTTCTAACAAGTGTGTTGGGAAAGCTTACTGTCAAAGGTAAGTGGTCACCAGTTCCCCAACGTAGGGTGTTATTTCAGTACCAAGGGGGATTAATCCGAGAGAAGAACGACAAACGACACTCCAGGGAAATGTAGCGGAACAGCCGCTGGTCTCACTGGGAGCACCCATTGTCGTCCATCATGTCTCATTTGCATCAGGTGCCCGTCAATCATCGGAGGCTAATGACAAGGGGGCGTGGCCCGGTGGGTGGTTTTGTTGTGTTTACTGCTTAGCGTACTTGTGGTGACTGTGGGTCGGGCCCATGCGTGTCAGTGAAAGTTTATGGTAACACTTTTCACATGCAGGTAACGCCAGTCGGTTAGTGTGAGGAATTTGCGATTAAAAATGGCGTTGTGGGGTTGTTTTTGTTTGTTGTTTGGTTGAGATGTTGTTGTTGTTCCGGAATTGTTGTTTTTGATGATGTTGATGATACATGTATTGTTGCTGTTGTTGTTGTTATTGTTGCTGTAGCTATTTTCCTTGTCGTTGACTGCAAGTAGTTCTTGAAGACTGAAGGCAACGCTGGCAGGTTGCTCTTCAAAATTACAACCCGGAAAACTGTCGCCTGAACAATAATATTCTCCCAAACCCCCTCACTACCAGGTCTGAATTAGGTTTTGGATAATTGTAAAATTAACCCAAAGTAGCCGCCTCAATTTGTGAATCGCATACGATAATGTAACTCAGTTCCTGTCAGGTACGTTTTGGGTTGTGCACCAGTAGCATCACTAAAAAACAATCATAATTAATTTATGTCCGCATGAATTTAAATCTGGCTTAGTGGGAGTGTTGCACTCTGATTATACTCATGTTTGCTGCAGTAAGAGACGTCAAGGAACTGATAATCTGGCTTGATTTTCGCATACAGGGCCAAAACCGAAAAAAAAGTAAAAAAAAGACGTGGGCCATCGGATACTCTCTTAGGTTGTAACTCCCAGTAGCAGTCATCCGTTTACTAACCAAGAACCCCTCCTCCATAGGAAGAAATTTTTCTTGCGATTCACGCAAACTAACGGAATTAACATATCTTAACCGTAACATATAATCATAAATTTAATTGGACGTTAAACCTCACACCCTACAAACTTCATGTTTCCCAAATGGTTTCGTTTCTTGAGGGGAAAAAAAACCCTTGGACAAAACTACCGATGAAAATTAACTTAAACAAACTCAGCTTCCTTTTCTGGCACGTTCTCAGGGCGATATCATACTCGACGTGGTGGAAAATCATTTCTCGCAGAATTCTGCGTGTCAAGGGAGTTTCCCCCACCCACGGAGCTGACAACTAAAAGGCAGGAAAGAGAGATGAAATCAGGTGTAACGTGTCAATTTTCATGCAAAATCCTTAACCAGGAAGAGGGCACAACTTGCCAACAATAGGTGCGATGATTTTTTTCCCCCACCTTCTCGGGATTTCTCAGGAAATCTCGTCTCGTGTAATCACGCTTTTCAAAACACCTCGGCAGCAATGAATTTCATCATAAAATTTGCGATAAGTGCGTCACGGCTCCCCGTGTTCTCAATGATCTAATGCACTCTGCATAATTTTCCTTTCTGGGCGAGCTGATTGTGGACGGTGGGTCTCACCTGAGAAACTGAGATCGACGCCCCGTGTCAAGAGGGTTTACACATCATCAACAAAATAATGCCACACACGGGAGGAAGTCAGTGTGGCGGATGTGTTCCTGCGCTACTGCAATTCAAACGATTGCTCTCGGGTAAAGGGGGAGCCGGGGTGGCCGAATGGTAGAGCGTTAAACTTCTAATGCTCGGGTCAGTCGTGAGTTCGTATCCCGGCTGAGGCCAAATATTTGTGCTGGCTTTTTCATCGTTGCCCCGTCTTTGACATAGCCCGTATGTGGTGGAAAAGGACGTTAAACCCCCAAACACCCACCCATCCTCTCGGGTAAAGCCACATGTTTGAAATCTGAGTTTACACGAGTCTTCACATTGTCGGCGTAATACATGTAACACGAATTAACCGTGGGATCAAGTGCAGTAGCTATTTGAAGGACCACGTTTGGCCACGGCAGTGTGTGCTGGTTTGTTATGTTTTTTGTTGTCACGAAAAAGCGTGAATTTCGTGATTTTTGCACTTGCAGGGCAAGGTGCATGCCAGGGGGTTGCAGCAGGAGGCAAACTGTCAGTGAAGCTGGGAGATTTTGCGCTGATGGCAAGCAGATGTGACGCGAGTGGTTTTAAATGAAGTGGCTTTCTGGCCCAAACAGAAAGTATAGACTCACATTACTCCAGTGAGGTCTGCGCGGAAAGGAGACATTCGAATATTTGAAAACCCCTTCCATGTACGTGTCCGTAAATGCTCTGTGTACTAGTACGGTCATTTTTTTTTTCTAGATTGGAGCATTTTTAGGGAGGGGGAGGGGGGTGAATATCTACCAGAGAACGAGTTTCAAAGTCAAAGTCAAAAACGTTTATTCCTGTAGGCCCATCTCGGCCTTGGAGGAAATACAGAAAATCAGAACGAACGTTAATGCTCTGAGTATGCGAAACTACAACTGTACAAAGAAAAAGATTTAAAAAAACAAACAAAAAACACCTTAGAAAAGCTGGAATCTGTGAGCAAAAGACAACAAGATGAAAACCTCCGTTTAGAGCCGGAACTTAATGTTGAACTGTCGGTCACTTGAAATTACCCGAGACCAGTCGGCTCATCAAAATAAATAAATAAATAAATAAATAAATAAATCAACCGGTAGCCCCAGAACACCTTCCGCCATCTTTATTGCCCCTCCGTGAGCCATGTCCGCCATCTGTTGGAATCTACGAGCAAAAAAAAAAAAAAAAAAAATGGCGTTCAGAGCGAGAGGTTAATGTTCAAACGGCGGCCATCACCAGGCAAAAGCCAGTCAAGAGGAAAATAGGGGCGAGCAACTCTCACGCCCCGTCAGGAGATTCGATTGTTTTGCGGCGTGCGCCGGCGAAAATATATTTTGGGCTAATTAGCGTTTGATTTTTACGACAAACGTACATGGCACGGGGCTGCCCGGCGTAAATCATGCTCGCGCAACGCTCGCTCTCACGCTCACAAGTGCGTGCACGCATGCACAGTGTACGGCCGACTGCGCCGAAAATCCGAATAATAAAGATGGCTCAAATCGCCGTGAAACACGAGGGGTTAAAAAAAAAAAGCAAGGAGAAGAAAAACAGGACAACCTAGCATGGGAAAATAGCGTCCACGGATGGTTGTATGTCGGTGTTTTCTTTCCTATTTTATTAGTGCTTTGTTGCTCTCTGTCCAAGGCTTTACAAAATATCTTATCCTGGTTGTTCGATCTTATGCCCATCGCACCAGAATTTTCGTTACGTTTCAGAGGCTGAAAGGATGCCTTTTGAAACAAGTAAACTACCAAACCCGTAAACTATCAAACAAGTAAACTGACGAACCAGTAAACTATCAAACCCGCTAACTAGCAGACCAGTTCACTATCAAACCAGTAAACAATTAAACCAGTGAACTACTAAACTACTAAACTACCAAAACCAGTAACCTACCTAACCAGTAAGCTACCCAACTAGTAAACTACGTAACTAGTAAGCTACCAAACTAGTTACCTACCTAATTAGTAAACTACCAGAACAGTAAACTACCAAACTAGTAAGCTACCAAACCAGTAACCTACCTAACCAGTAAACTACCCAACTAGTAAACTACCTAACTAGTAAGCCACCAAACCAGTTACCTACCTAATTAGTAAACTACCAGAACGGTCCACTACCAAACTAGTAAGCTACGAAACCAGTAACCTACCGAACTAGGAAACTACCAAAACAGTAAACTACCAAACCAGTAAGCTACTAAACCAGTAACCTACCTAACCAGTTCACTACCTAACCAGTAAACTACCTAACCAGTAAACCGGCAACTGGGGATGATTCAAGCCTCATTTATTGTCTGGTAACTCTTTTTTTTCCCCCTGCTGTGTTATACCTTTCAGAAAGGGAAATCGGGACGTGTCGCCGGTCGGAAGCCTTTCGCTGCAGTACAGCGCCACCTGCATACCTATTTTGAATTTTTAGATGTTGATATTGGTGTATATTTGCATGATGTGTGCTTGTTTTCCCATTCCGCAATGGAATAAGATCCTTAGCAAGCACTCTTGATATTTGAACTTCATCTTGAGCCCTTGATTAGGGACATCTGATGACAGCTGATATTTGTGCAAGTGGGGAAGAATTACAGGGTTTTCCTCAGTTGGATTTCGCAATGAAATGGACTTGGGACGCTGAATACAAGGTGCTTGCTTTGCAGTGGACAGGCTACATGCTCACGCCGACGACACGAGCAGAAGCAGAAAGGTATCAATGGCCCTCTTGACGGGTAAGGGGAATTAATGAATGATTGAACCGGCAGGTAATTATTGCCGCCAAGTCACCTCCCCCTCCCCCCTCATCTCCTGCCACCCCCCCCCCCCCCCCTTCCCCGCCACACACCTTGCTCCGTACCTGGCCGTTATAGCGTCTTTATCTCGCTGTGCCAGCCCTGGGGAGTAGAACTCTTGGCGTGTACGTCCAATACAGGGCATGCAAATAGATCACCGCCCGATCACCATAACAGAGTCCAGTTAGTGTGGAGAGTGTTGAGGTGAGAATTATGCTGGGTCACGTTTGATTCGACTTTTTTTTTTTAAATGGTCAAAATTAAACCTTCGGGCAAAGTATAAACAACCTGGTTGGTTGTTGGGGGTGGTTGAGGGGGTTGGGGATGGGACGTTCTTTTCCACAACATCGGGATGACATCAGAGACTGGGTGGGGTGGGTGGGTGTTTGGGGGTTTAACGTCTTTTTCCACCACATACGGGTGATATCAAAGACGGGGCAACGATGAACAAGCCGGCACAACTATTTGGCCCCAGCCGGAATACGAACTCACGACCCCAGCATTAGAAGTCCAACGCTCTATCATTCGGCCGCCCCGGCTCCCCCATCAGAGACTGGGCAACGACAACACATATGCAGATGTCTCATACATCGAACTGTGTGAGACTATGAAACATTTTAAGGGTGACACCTACGTCAACGTGTTCTTGGTGTGTTGCCTATATCTAACTCATTCCTTAGAGGAATATTTTATCCTGATGGCTGGCTGGCTGGTTCGCTGGTTGGTCGGTTGGTTGTTTGGTTGATTGGCTTGCTGACCGGTGGCTAGTTGACCCGATGTCCCTGATCCCTAAGCGCAGAGTTAAAAGGGTAAAACTTTTCTGGAATCATTGATGGAGACCCATTCCCCATTGCCTAGCGAACTGCACACCTACATCGTTTCCATAAGTCTCTGTTATGCCTTAAATGTCACATGGAAGCAGTTATGTAAAGCAAATTCATCTTCTCAAACGTGTAAACAAGCCTGCTTGTTATGGTTTAAAGTGATACTTTAATTTGTATAATCAGAAGGGGATTTTAGGGGCATTTTTTCAAACGCGGTGAATAAAACCGTAACCCGCCTGGCTTCCCCTGGCATCATGTCAGCCCAGCGAGGGGCCTTGTAAAAGTTTCTAAAGGCTTCTCCTTAGCGCAGTTTAAGCCTGTCGTAGGCCGCAGTTAAATCACCCTCGACACCACTTTATAGACGGAAGGAGGAAATCAAAGAAGAAAACCTCCTCGGCTTAATTTTCCCCTTTCACGCTCCTTTACACACGTCAGGAAGGAACAGGCCTGCGCGCGCGCATGCTCAGGAAGCGCTCGATTCCTGCGCGTGCAACACCTTCAGACGTATAGCACGTGATAGGGTCAGAAAAGCTACATGACGCTATAACGCCCGTGTCAAGGTGCGATATTATTCATATCAGCCCGCTAACTCGAAAACGAGCGTTTTCAGCGAGGTGTTAAGTGTTCCTCATCTGAATACCTCCCTCGTTGACGAGACAATATACTTCACAATACACCTCACATTGTTACCTTTCAAATCTTCTCCGGTCACCTTTTTGGGAGCCTGAAACGTCTTTGATTTTCCTATTTAAGAGCGAATTGGGTCCGGTATCAGGCTGCCCCACGCGCCCTGACACGGGCTGGTAATAATCTGCTTTCAGCTCCCGTGGCTTGCTTTCTTTTCAGCGAGGATTAACACGATCAAACTATTCACAGAGCGGAACATATTGAATAGACCAAGGACTGGTTTCTGTCCCTCTCTGAAGCTTGACTCCGGATCGAAGGTATTGTTCGGCTACAAGAGGTTGCGCAAAGACCGTATTAGAATCTGAAAGGGAAATCGAACTTCTCCTTTTTTACGGCCTTGTTTCTGGAGGAGTTTAAGACTCGAGGAATGAATGGTGCCAGATCGAAGGGGTTAACTGTGTGTTGGGTGGGGATGAATAGAGGACAATAGCTTGAATCTAATTACCACTTTGACATTTTATTATCCCGTCGCTTATCGCTGTTTTTTCACCTGTGTTTGTGTGTGTGCGGGGATTTCGTGGAAGAGGTGAGAGAAAATTGGAAAAGGAAGGTTGACATGAAGCAATGGAAGTCGTATTGTTTTTGCTGTTGATGTATATTGTGCTGGTTGGAGAGGGTAATGCCTGTTACATCTTCAGTTCTTCAATTATTCCTTTTCTTCTTCTTCTTTTCTTTTCCATCGTCGTTATTGTAGTCATCATCGTCGTGGTCCTTGTCATCGTCTTCTTCATCACAATTGTCATCATTGTCTTCACTATCGTCTTCCTTACAACAATCGTCTTCAGCATCACTGATCGTCATTGAAACCGTTATCTTCATCATCATCGTAGTTGTCATTTTCATTGGCTTTACCATTGCCACAGTTGTCGCCTTTAAAATGTTTGTTAGTGGCATCGTCTTAATCATCATCGTCGTCGTCGTCGTCATCGTTTTCTTGTTTATAGTCGTCGTTGATGTCATGATCATCATTATCACAATCGTCATGGCTGTTGTTTTTTCATTTTGTCATCGTCTTCAGCATTTTAAACGCTGTTGACATTCATCTTAATTATCACCTCTCTCTCTCTCTCTCTCTCTTACATTTTCATTTTGTAGTCTAGCAACGGCAAATTATAAACTGACACGTGTGCTACAATTTCTACGGTTGAAAAATAAAGTTCCGTTGTCATTGTTTCCCCCCCCCCCCCCCCCCCCCGTACACAAATCATGTATTAAAAAAAAAAAAAAAAAAACACCAAGCTCCCTAGGATAAAGTACATCGTCATTTGCATAGATAGTCGCCATGATGCCGCTGTCGTCCTCCTCACTAAAGCAACCGCCGTCAACATAAGCAAAGGGTACATTATCCTAACTGTGATGTGCTCCGCCCACCTTTCCTCCCTGTGATCCTGAGAGAAAATTACATGGCGAACCTCTGAGACGAACCCCCACTTACCACGATTTTTCCCAACCGTGGCGTGTGCTTCAAAATGTCGAAGCTAAAAAAATCTTCTTCTTTTTTTTTTAACCGGTATATAATTGTGTTTCTGAAGCAGGAAGAGAAGAAAAGCGCACAGTAATGCATCACTCTGTTTTGATGTTTTTGTTAACTGGTGTATAATTGTGTTTCTAAACTATAGGAAGAAGAGGAAAACATCATAATAAGAATGTATTTTCCCTTAGCTTTTGCGCTGGCGCCAAGACGTGTTTCGCAAAGCATTGTTAAAACGGTATTGCTTTTGTCCGTTGAACCCGGGAAATCAGCTGTTGTTAGTGCTGGAAACGCTGTTGTTTTGTTGTTGTTTTCGTTGGCTCACAGTCGCTTTATCGTCCAGGTAACAACGGTAGGCGCCCTTTCCCTTTGCCCGGCCAGATCGTCTTCTTCTGCTTCTTCTTCATCGATCACTTCTTCATTACACCGGGGCGGTCGGTGGTCTAATGGTTAAGACTTCGTCACCAATGTGAAGGGTCAGGTTCGAGTCCCACTCGGGGCGAAGAATTTTTCTTTGGCGCCGTTCATTCGGGCCGACCATCGGGGGTTCTCGCCGGGTACTCCGGCTTCCTCTCCCTCTGCTTTGGAAATGCTCAGCTCACAAAATTAAAAAATAATTTAATGCAATTCTAAAATTCCGATAATAATAATAGCGCATTATTATGGCGCTTTATCCCATATATTTGGCTCAAAGCGCCGCGACCTAAACCCAACACGCACGCTCAAGTGAATCACACGCATTCTCTCACACACTGGACATGAACACATTACAATCACGTGATGCGATTGTTGGTACATCTTACAGTATCTTACAGTATTGTTCTACATGCCAAACCAATTTATGTTATTTTTATTTGCATTAAAATATTAATTTTTCATTCTTATTTTGTTTCGAGCTGTGAGTCCAAAGACGATTTTCCGTGTTATTTACTGGACAATAAGTATTTTGGATTTTTCTTTTGAATCTTTATCTTTTATGATTAAAGCAAGTGTTAGTGTGCCGGGAGAAAGAAGAAAGATAAGTCAAAGTGTGTTTCTTATTCATAAGAGATGTCTTAATCGACATCACCATATATATTTTATAAGAAGTTATTATGTTTTATTTATTTACTAGATAAAAATATTTTTATTATTAACTGACGCGAAAAAAAAATATTCTTAACAACTAACAAAGAAGGGAGAGGAAGGGGGAGGGGGGGGGGCATTAAAAGTTAGAGACCATACCGGTCAAACAACTCACCCTAATGTAGTGATTATTCTCAATATCACCCCTTGCTCTACGTCGCTCATTGGATATCCATTCATACCACGTGACACTTAGCTTGTTCTTGCAGTGTTTCCCGAAAAACCATCATTGGATACAGACTCCTCTACCCTTTAATTAATGTCTGAGTGGATCTCCCACTTCCTCGCCGGGGTTTCTCACTTTTTGACACTCCAGCGATAAACAGTTCGCGCCGGACATATCAAATATCCTCAAGAAAAGCTGGCTGTTTCAGGGGAGTTTTCCACCGTGTATTCACCAACCTCTAGCGCACGCGTTGAATAGTGTAGCAACAAAAGATTCACTAGCACGACTAGCTGAGAGGGAAACAATGGTGATTATCATAATCATATTACTGACAATAAGTTTATAGTGCAGGTTAAGCACTAAGAGGCCCCTCCCTGTCAATTTTGGACTTAGTATCTCCTTGTTTACCCCCCATCATAGCGGCAGTAGAAGGATCAAAGCCGAAGATGCACGCCCCCATCATAAAGTCTCTAAAATCCGGAGAAACGTGTACACGACTGCTTTAGAAACACAAGCTCGCTTACAATTACTGAACTTTGAAGCATCAGTGAACTAGCGGAGAGATCTGCTGAGCATGATAACATGTTCTAGACGATGATAGCATGTTTTGGATGTGATCTGCACGCTTCTTTCAAACCCCATTCTGCAGATAATGACGAGTTTTCAGTAGAGGGGGAAAACAGGCTTTTGTGGTTTGGACTAGACTCATTTCTGTCTGGTCGAAAATAGAGGGGTTCGGCTGTGCTCCTCGTCTGCAAAGCCCGTCTTAATGTAGGCGATATCTTGGACATGGAGAATTCTTTGAATATGCATTACGGAAATTAGTCTGAGCTTGTGGCTACAGTCTGTGTCCAGACTCAAAGGTCTTCAGCTGATTGACCAGATCTTGTTTCTTACCTGCCGTGTGCGCGGTTGGTGGGGTGGCTGGGTGTTTAGGAGTGTAACGTCCTTTTCCACCACGCGTAGGTGATATCAAAGACGGGTCAACGAGAGAGAGAGAAAAAAAAAAAAAAGGCCAGCACAAATATTTGGCCCCCGGCGGGATTCGAACTCACGACCCGAGCATTGAGAGTCCAACGCTCTACCATTCGGCTATCCCAGATCCCCGCGTGTGCTCGGTGGAATTTGCTAGCAGGGTAGTTTGAAAGTGCAGGAAAAGTTGGGATGGAAATGGCAATTCACTTGTACCATTATCAGCTTTCTTTTAGTGAACGCAGCCATTGCCGAGTCATGCTCGGGTCGTGAGTTCGTCCCGACTGGAGTCAAATATTTATGCTGGTTTGTTGTTGTTGCCCCGTCTTTGATAACACCTTTGTGTGATGGAAAAGGACGTTAAGCCCTCAAACTACCCTTGCCCAGTCAAGCGATGTTTGTTTTGTTGGTGCACGCGCACTCACGCGAGCAGTCGATATGAGCAAGGATTTGTTTCCAATTAATATTGCGACGTTTTCTATGGGGATTGTGGCGAGGCTTACCTTATCATAGTGTTGTTGCTTCGAGGTTACATGATTTTTGTTCTTCTTTTCCTTTTTTCTCAAGATGTTTTTGGTCAACGTTTTTAAACGTCGGTTACGTTGAAGCTGACATCATGCTGTTGGCTGGCATTTCTTAATTTATTTATTTATTTATTGTTGTGTGAGTGAGTGGATGGGTGGATAGACAACTGGTTGATTTATCGCTTACCTCTTTTCTCTCCGTATGGTCTGCTCACAGCTGACAGCTTGGTTGGTTGCTTGCTCAAGAGGTCATTGAAAGAATTCATACATACATAACTGTCTAATCATGTCTAAACATCCACAATTTTAAAAGTTTAAAAAAGGAGAAAGCAGCTTTTGCTGAAGCGCAGATGGACAGACAGACAGACAGACAGACAGAAGAAAGAACTTTTGTCAGCTGAGTCTGAAGACACGCCCCCGATTTTCACTGCCTGTCCCCACATGCCTCGATACGGATAATTACAGGGTCTGGTCGGTCTCACCACTACCCGTGAACGATGGGGGAGTTAGCCATCAGGGCCATCATAAAGATCATACCGAGGCATTGAGAGACAGCATAAAGACTGTAAGGACAGGCTTTGGTCGAAGCGGACACAGGTAAGCGACAGAGAAAGACAGGCGCCTGTATTCAGACGTGACAGGTTAGGGGATGGACGAGCGAGAGTGCCTAACAGGGAGATAATTGAAGGGGTCACGAGAGCTCAGTGGAGTTGCAGGACGTCGTGTTCTGTGCCTGCAACAAATCTTGTCAACTCACACACTAGAGTGACTTTGTTCACAGACCGGAGAGCGAACTCTCTCTCTCTCTCTCTCTTTCGTCTAAATTTTCCGTATCCATGCACCGATATGTAATAATTATTTGGCTCGTCGTTGGGTGTCCGTTTGGAAATTCGAAAAGTGGTTATCATGATTAACAGCCTCTGTCTGTGTGTGTGTGTGTGTGTGTGTGTGTGTGTGTGTGTGTGTGTGTGTGTGTGTGTGTGTGTGTGTGTTTGACTTCTTTTCATTTCTCTGTTCACATTTGCTTCGTTTTCGCAGAAACTGAGAAGAAAAGACAGCTTGTAGGATACAAGCAGTGGCGCCCACAAGCTTGAATAAACTCTCTCTTTTTTTTTTCTCTCTTTTTTTTTCAACATCGACAAGCTGGTGCGCCTATTGACCGCGTCTCTTTCATGAGAGTTAAGCCCCTTGACTGTCATCGGATCCCAATTAACTGCACTTTCAAACTTTCCAATGTTGGTGTACTCTTTTTTTTTTTTTTTTTTTTCTTTTTTGGCGAAAGCTTAGTGGAAACTAGCCGCTAAAGTGAGCAAGAAACAATGAAAAAGACTGCACGACCTTGCAACGTCAGCCTCAATAGCTCAGTAGTGAAAAGATGGGCTCAGAAACCAGGCCGCGGCGACAGAAGGGGCGTGTTTGTCACATTTTGCCAATCAATTCAAACCACAACTCCCGAAGGGAGGCTTTCTGGTAAGGAAGGTAACTTTCCCACCTTTGAAGCCATTCATTCACGCAGCTAAAATTAATCAGAACTGAATTAATCAGCAAACTAGAGGTTTGAATGTGATGGAAACGATGTGGCTGAGAAATTACATTCCTACCTTCGTTTCGAGTAATGATAAGCGAATTAATATATCCTGGTTTCATGGTCCAGTTTCAAGCGCCGCGGGGCCAACCAAACACGCACGCTCAGGTGAATCACACGCATTCTCTCCCACGCCGGAGAGCAAGACAATACAGTCACGTATTGCGAGAGGTCAGCTCAGCTATTTAGGTTTCGGAATTTAGAATTGAATTTATTTTGAATTTTTATGGGCTGAATATTTCCAAACAACAACAAGAAGGAACAGTTCAGTCCAGTTTTTCCACGCCAATTTCTCCGCCATGCTGTTTGTAAACTGGTTCAGATGAGCACGTATATAAGTTTTTACTTGTTGTGCTGTCTTTCAATGTATTGCTGTTTGCTGCTTGACGGTGATCCGGCTTCAATGAATAAAAAAAATGTTTAAACCAACAACAAGGAAAAACAGCAAAACAAAAACATAAAAATCTCACTGCAAAGGTGACCTCTCGACACGTTTGTGCAGTGCAAAAATTCCGTCAGAAATACACTCACATCTGAGTCCTCTGAAAGAAATGGAAACATTAAGAATTTTTTGCCGAATGAATTTCCTTGAAGTTGTTTCTTGAATGTTCTTGTACCACACACCTTTCAATTACCCAAGGGAGTTAATGTGCGTGCGGTAATCCTGTCAGAAGCACAATCGCATCATCTGTAAGAAATGGAACCCCTGAGGCGTCTTTGTTATCTGTCTTCAACATCCTCCCTTCAGATTAATAAGTAAAGAGGTCAGTAAAGGTTGGGCCTGGAAGGGGAGGAGGGGGGGGGGAGAGAGAAACGAAAAACAGTTTTCATTTCACTCTCACTTTCAAAGACAACTAAACCAAACAAACTAACGAACAAAACCACGACCACCACCACCAACAAACTCTTGTTGTGTTCAGCGTTAACTTTCTTTTCGGTTTTTTTTTTGTGCGCTTGAGGTGCTCTTCTCATTATTGTTATATATTAATATTGTTTACGTTTACCCTCTTTAGTCGTTTAGCATTATGCAACGACAGGTGAGAAAAATGCCTGGTTTTATTAACATGTCAATGAAAGTTCGCCAATTCATGTATTCGTTTTACTCTCTCTCTCTCTCTCTTCCTCCCCTACCTTAGCCATACCCCCACCCCCTCCCAACAGTCCCCTCCCCACTCCCCCATCCCCGGATCTTCCACCTCTCTCTCAGGTCACGCAGCCAAACACAATAGCTCGTGCAAGGGAAAGCTGCATACAAATGTGCAATTTTTGGCCGTCGCGTGCCAAACCCTCGGCTGAACCCGAAAGCGGCACCTGATAGAAAACAATCGACATCAGAAGCCAGACGACTATAGCAGCCTGTCGCTTAAAGGTCCCAGGGTGGAGGGTTGCGTGCACGACAGGCGCCGTAACACACCTAGATCTAGTCGTTTATGCTCACTAACAGGCTGAATTATTCCCCTTCCGGACCTGGCCATTGTGCATCAGTGACTGACACTCGGGCGAAACAGAGAAATTAATTTGAACTAACTACCTCCGTTGGCACGCGAGCCTGCCCCCTATGAGGCCTCCCAGTCCTTCGATTAAGCGCCACCTACAGGCTGGGTTCGCTCCCTTCTGACGCGACCTGGAGGCATGGTTTGTCTTTCCGGCTTCACTTCTGCCCACGTCTCCCAAGGTGACACCACTCTCAAGGCATGGGGAGAGAACTCTAGCATTGTGAATGACTCCTTCAAAAACCATTTGTTTCATAAAACACTTCATACACTAAAACACGGCTTCATTTCCGTGTCGGATATCGGTCACAGACATAGGTCATTTGGGTCATGAGATCGCCCCACCTGACGCAGCACAGTCACACGTGGCGCCCACACAGCAGAGGAGTAAAGAATCCAGAATGCACAAAGCAAACGCGCTGCCCGAAAGGCTAGAGCTGCCAGCAACTCCACAGCCGGACCCACACATGTATGTCCTACTTGTGCAAGGGAATTCCGTGCCCGGATTGGACTCACCAGTCATCTCTTGACACATCGCATCCACTCAGCTCCAACAGACTGATGTCATGGTCACCATCGCTCGCGATGGACGAACAACACAACAGGCCATTTGGGAAATGACCGGTGGGCCCATGCTCTTTTTCAAAACAAATTATTTCTCCTTATTCAGGACAAAAGACTGTCCTACACAGCCAGGCCATTGGACAGATTATAGTCCCCACCGATATGAAACACACATCTCGTGGTGTTCACTGAAAAAGGTCGCCACACCAGACGCTGCCGCGTAAGGACTCGGACACAAATTCACTGTGGGGTCAAGTTTGGCATTTATTTGATGGACCACGTTTGGCGAGTGTGCTAGTTGGCACTAATTTTTGTTATCACGAAAAAGCGGGATTTTCGTGATTTATGTAATAATAATAATAATAATAAATTGTTCTTGTATGGCGCAGAAAGTCTGCCCAGCCGGAGCACTCAGTGCGCGCTACACACACACACACACACACACACACACACACAGACCGACGGACACACACACACACACACACACACACACACACACACACACACACGGCGGACGTGGGATACAGGGGAGGATACAGTAAAAAATTTAGTTGAAAGCTTGCCGAAACAGATAGGTTTTAAGGTGTGCCTTGAACTGTGACAGAGTAGGGAGATTCCTAAGTGAGACGGGCAGTGAGTTCCAGATTTGGGGAGCAGAGTAACTGAAGGAACGTTGGCCATAAGTTTTCAGACTGACACGGGGTATTTTTAATAGTTTCTCAGAAGATGAGCGAAGTGAACGGGATGTTTCATACGTAGTGAGCTTCTCTGTGAGGTACTGCGGGAGGGATTTGTCGAAATGACGGTAAGCTAGTGTTGCTATTTTATACATGATACGGTATCGAACAGGTAGCCAGTGTGTATGTATCTGCAGGGCAAGGTGCATGCCAGGGAGGTTACAACTGGAGGCAAACTGCCAGTGAAGCTGGTACATTTTGCGTAGAGGTGGCGCGGGTGGATCTGAGTGGTGTGGTTTTCTGGCCTTAACAGTAAGTAGACTCGCATTACTCCAGTGAGGCCTGAGCGAAAAGGAGATAATGAAATTGTTTAAACTCCTGTCGGGTGCGTGCTCCTAAATGGTCTGTGCATAGTAATCTTTGTTTCTAGATTGAAGCATTTGTAGGGGTGACTATGATGCCTGAGGCTAATATGGAATATAAAAGCATTTTGAGGCTCATGGCATTTGTGATACGAAACCTGTACCATCATCAGCCCCGTAGACCCTAGGGTGAAAATCCATTGTCGGTCTTCCAAGACTGACGGAATCTACTACGTCAGTCAGTATCACCACCCACGGACAGAGCTGGGCTGAAGTCCAGCGAGAAAAGAAACCACGCGACCCGGAGCGGGCAGGATTTTACCTGTGGTGATTAAGTTAATTAAATTTCCCCCGGCCCGTGTGATGAAAGTTTCATTCGGCGAGCCAGGGAGCGAGCGGGGCAAGTTACTAATTAGGAAAGCAGCCGATCCATCAAGGAGCGAAATATCAGACCAGGCGGGCTTCTTTTATGCATGAGTGGTAACACTAGCTTCTTGAGGGAGTTTGTGAGGAAAACGAGGTGCTGTTCACGGCTGAGGGAGAACGCTTCGATTCCACTCAGGTCGCGCCAATCGGCTTTTCGTTCCGCATGATTAGCGCGGCTATAGTTTCCGGCAGAAACCCGTTCCGCTGGGCTGGCGTTCACCTTTTGATCGAGCGTGGCTGGCTGGTTAATTGTTGCTTTTACGTCTTTGCTACAGGATGGACTTTTGGGAGGGGGGGGGGGTAACCTTGCTGCTACGCCGACGGTCATCACCTAAGCAAAATTCAGCCTTGGGATAACAATGTCGGTTCTTAAGTGAAGATTTACTCAACACCATAAAAGGCTATTGGCTGACAAACCAGTTTTCAAACTTGCCGTAGCGACAGTATACCTACATATTTTTTCTCTCGATATTTGGCATTGTGTTTTGCAGTAATATGTATTGAGAGACATCACAGGTCACTTCACATTGCTTGTGTGGATTGTGTTCGACTCTTTGTCACCTGATTCCTGCCCATTCCCAAGGTGGGTCTGCCGAGGGAGATAAAAAGTTTCGCACAAAGGATTGTTTCCTTTGTGAGACCAAAATCAGCTACGTTTACAGATGAATCTGTTCAAATTCAAAAGTAATGACACGAGTATTTACAATAACAATGACTGCGCGCAACACACACACACACACACACACACACACACACACACACACACACACACACACAACGAAGCGAGGCATACTTACAAGGCACGGGAGGCATCTTGATCATCCCCGTACCAGGGGCCGTCGCTACCTAGTGTAGCGTTACGGCCCCTGGTACGGGGATGCATCTTGATCAGCAAGGGGGTCCTCCCAGGGCAAGGCCTGTCCATTGCACTTCTGGTGGCTTACCCCTGCGATCATCTCGAATGTAGATGATTCCGAGTGCCTAATATTTTCGAAAGGGGGATTGCGTTAGCGCTATCCCCTGCAAAACCCAAATTCAAGGAACTAACAGCTTTCAACGGCCGTAAGACCTAACATTTCTGGTGGCTCATTTTCATATTACTAATAATCATATATATCAGGCTGTTTGAAGTAATACCTATGCACACAGTATCAAAAGCCATCCGCCCTCAGAAAGAGTGGTCATTACTGAAACCGTAGACCCCTATCTATCTATCTATCTATTAGTATTAGTACAGTTTGTCTTTGTTTTGAGATTTGTGATTGCTGCCACTTACCAACGTGGGCCATGGGGACATGTGATCTGCCAAGGGAGGCAATAAGACCTAACGATTCTTTCCCCTTCTCAACAACCAGCCTATGAAATCATTCAAATCTTTCAAATATAATTATAACAAGGCACATTTTGCTACTAGGATTATGCGACTATTTAAAATAATGTTTTTGATTAGCAAAACAGGAAACAATTAATTTTTACGCCATAGAACGACTTAACGATAATCGAAAAGAATCCATGTAATTTTAACGAACCGATAAGTTCACTGGTAGCCTTCAGATGTGGATCCCACTTTGCCCAAATAAGGCATACTTATCTGGCACGGGAGGCACCTTGATCAGCAAGGGGGTCCTCCCAGGGCGAGGCCTGTCCATTGCACCCCGGGCGGCTGACCCCTGCGATCATCTCAAATGTAGATGACTCGAGTGCGTAATTTTTTCGTAAGGGGGACTGCGTTCGCGCTAACCCCTGCAAAACCCAAATCAAAGGAACTAACAGCTATCAATAACGTAAGATCTAAAATTTCTGGTGGATCATTTTCGTAATACTAATAATTATTTATATCAGGCTGTTCGAAGTAATAATTATGTGCACAGTATCCAATGTCATCCACCATCAAAAAGTGGTCATTACTGAGAAAGAAGACCCCCTATCTATCTATCTATCTATCTATCTATCTATTAGTATTGGTATAGTTTGTCTTTGTTTTGAGGGGGAGCCGGGGTGGCCGAATGGTAGAGCGTTGGACTTCTAATGCTCGGGTCGTGAGTTCGTATCCCGGCTGGAGCCAAATATTTGTGTTGGCTTTTTCATCGTTGCCCCGTCTTTGATATCACCCGTATGTGGTGGAAAAAGACATTAAACCCCCAAACACCCACCCACCCACCCTTTCTTTGAGATTTGTGATTGCTAACACTTACCATAGTGGGCCTTGGGGACATGTGATCTGCCAAGGGAGGCAAGAAGTTTTGCACTCACGATTCTTTCCCCTTCTCAACACCCAGCCTATGAAATCATTCAAATCATTCAAATATAATTATAACAAGGCATATTTTGCTACTAGGATTATGCGACTATTTAGAATAACATTTTGGGTTAGCAAAACAGGAAACAGTTAATTTTTACGTAACAGAACGATTTAACGATAATCGAAAAGAAACCATGTAATTTTTACGAACCGATTAGTTCACTGGTAGCCTTCAGATGTGGATGCCCACTTTGCCCAAATAAGGCATACTTACTGGGGTTCGAGTCCCACTCGGGACCCAAAAAAATTTTCCTTCTCGTATGTGGCACCGTTCATTCGGGCCGATCGTCGGCGGTTTTCTCCGGGTACTCGGGCTTCCTGCTTTGGAAATGTTCAGCCCACCAGATTTGTAAAATAAATGCAATTCTATATTCCGAAATTTAAATAGCTGAGCTGACCCTTCGCAGCACGTGATTGTAATGTGTTTATGTCCAGTGTGTGAGAGAATTCGTGTGATTCACGTGAGCGTGCGTGTTGGGTTCAGTTCGCGGCGCTTTGATGCGATTCATGAAATTGGGAAAAGCGCCTATTCAATACTCATTATTATTATTATTATTATTATTTAGAGTTCTCCTACTTAGATCGGTTTAGGGTTAGTGGGCCATGGGGACATGAGATCTGCCAAGGGAGGCAAGAAGTTTTGTACGGACGATTCTTTCCCCTTCTTAACACCCAGCCTAAGAAATTGAATCATTCAAATATGATTATATCAAGGCATATTTTGCTACTAGTATTATGCGACTATTTAAGATAACGTTTTTGGTTAGCAAAACAGGAAACAATTAATTTTTACGCCATAGAACGAATCAACGATAATCGAAAAGAATCCATGTAATTTTTACGAACCGATTAGGTCACTGGTAGCCTTCAGATGTGGATGCCCACTTTGCCCAAATAAGGCATACTTACCTGGCACGGGAGGCACCTTGATCAGCAAGGGGGTCCTCCCAGGGCGAGGCCTGTCCATTGCACCTCGGGCGGCTGACCCCTGCGATCATCTCAAATGTAGATGACTCGAGTGCGTAATTTTTTCGTAAGGGGGACTGCGTTCGCGCTAACCCCTGCAAAACCCAAATTAAAGGAACTAACAGCTACCAATATACGTAAGATCTAAAATTTCTGGTGGCTCATTTTCATATTAATAATAATATATATATATATATCAGGCTGTTCGGAGTAATAATCATGCACACAGTATCAAATGCCATACTTCAACAGAAGACCCCTATCTATCTATCTATCTATCTATCTATCTATCTATCTATCTATTATTATTATGGTTTGGTTTTGTGATTTATGATTGCTGCCACTTTTTAAGGCTCAATTAGTATAGTTTGTACCCCTGGGCCGTATTGGGCGAACTATACCAACGCAGCCACGGCGGTCGGGGATCTAGTGGTTAAGAGACCTGTCACCATTGCGAGAGGTCAGGGGTTCGAGTCCCACTCGGGACCCAAAAAAATTTTCCTTCTCGTATGTGGCACCGTTCATTCGGGCCGATCGTCGGCGGTTTTCTCCGGGTACTCGGGCTTCCTCCCCCTCTGCTTTGGAAATGTTCAGCCCACCAGATTTGTAAAATAAATGCAATTCTATATTCCGAAATTTAAATAGCTGAGCTGACCCTTCGCAGCACGTGATTGTAATGTGTTTATGTCCAGTGTGTGAGAGAATTCGTGTGATTCACGTGAGCGTGCGTGTTGGGTTCAGTTCGCGGCGCTTTGATGCGATTCATGAAATTGGGAAAAGCGCCTATTCAATACTCATTATTATTATTATTATTATTATTAATATTATTATTATTATTTAGAGTTCGCCTACTTAGATCGGTTTAGGGTTAGTGGGCCATGGGGACATGAGATCTGCCAAGGGAGGCAAGAAGTTTTGTACGGACGATTCTTTCCCCTTCTTAACACCCAGCCTAAGAAATTGAATCATTCAAATATGATTATATCAAGGCATATTTTGCTACTAGTATTATGCGACTATTTAAGATAACGTTTTTGGTTAGCAAAACAAGAAACAATTAATTTTTACGCCATAGAACGAATCAACGATAATCGAAAAGAATCCATGTAATATTTACGAACCGATTAGTTCACTGGTAGCCTTCAGATATGGATGCCCACTTTGCCCAAATAAGGCATACTTACCTGGCACGGGAGGCACCTTGATCAGCAAGGGGGTCCTCCCAGGGCGAGGCCTGTCCATTGCACCTCGGGCGGCTGACCCCTGCGATCATCTCAAATGTAGATGACTCGAGTGCGTAATTTTTTTGTAAGGGGGACTGCGTTCGCGCTATCCCCTGCAAACACCAAATTAAAAGAACTAACAACTATCAATAACGTAAGATCTATAATTTCTGGTGGATATAATTATTTTCGGCTGTTCGAAGTAATAATCATGCACACTGTATAAAATGCCATCAAAAACCATACAACAGAAGACCCCTATCTATCTATCTATCTATCTATCTATCTATCTATCTATCTATCTATTATTTTTATTATTGTGTTGGTTTTGAGATTTGTGATTGCTGCCTCTTACTAAGGCTCGGTTAGTATAGTTCAAATCCCTGAGCCGTATTGGGTGAACTATACCGACGCAAATAAAAGCGACATAAAATGGACAGAAACCACTTAACTTTCACAAAGGACGGCACAGGTCAACGTTTCGGCTTTCGCCTTCTTCAGGACATAAACAAAATAAACAGTTTCGGCTTTCGCCTTCTTCATTTTATTTTGCTTATGTCCTGAAGAAGACGAAAGCCGAAACGTTGACCTGTGCCGTCCTTTGTGAAAGTTAAGTGGTTTCTGTCCATTTTATGTCGCTTTTATTTGCTTAACTTGTAACCACTTCGCAGTCATTACCGTTTCCTTTTCTATACCGACGCAGCCACGCTCATTTATTAGATTTTGTCTGCTTAGACCGGTTTGGGGTTCGTGGGCCATGGGGACCTGAGATCTGCCAAGGGAGGCAAGAAGTTTTGTACGAACGATTGCATCCCCTTCTCAACACCCAGCCTATGAAATCATTCAAATCATTCAAATATAAAAATAAAAAGGCGTATTTTGCTAATAAAATTATGCGACTATATACAATGACATTTGTTGTTAGCAAAACAGGAAACAGTTAATTATTACACCATAGAACAATTTTACGATAATCGAAAAGAATTTATGGAATTTTTGCGAACCGATTAGTTCACTGGTAGCCTTCAAATGTGGATGCCCACGTTGCCCAAGTGAGGCATACTTACCTGGCACGGGAGGCACCTTGATCAGCAAGGAGGTCCTCCCAGGGCGAGGCCTGCCCATTGCACCTCGGGCGGCTGACCCCTGCGATCATCTCAAATGTAGATGACTCGAGTGCGTAATTTTTTCGTAAGGGGGACTGCGTTCGCGCTATCCCCTGCAAAACCCAAATAATAAGAGATTGAAAGGGAAGAAAACACAAAATTGAATTCCCACTTTTGCAAGATTTAACGTGACACTGCTCGGACTACAAGTTTTTTTTTTTTTTTTTTTTAAACAATTATACATATTACACCGCTGATCGATGTGCAGGGGACTAATTTGCATACATCGTTAAGCACCATCGGCCCTACAAAGAGTGGCCGCCGTATCTTAACAGTGCCAGTATAAAATACAGGTGATGTTGCTTACTGTCGTGATCTGTGTTACTGAGCGGGGAGCCGCGGTGGTCGAATGGTAGAGCGTTGGACTTCCAATGCTCGGGTCGTGAGTTCGAACCCCGGCTGGGGCCAAATATTGTGCTGGCTTTTTCATCGTTGCCCCGTCTTTGATATCACCCGTATGTGGTGGAAAAGGACGTTAAACTTCCAAACACCCACCCTGTGTTACTGAGCTGTAGGGGACACCAAGCTCTGACCTACATACCTGATTCAAACAAGAAACGCGTTCTGTTTTTATACCCCACCTCCCTACCCCCATCCCCACCCCCACCCCCTACACACACACCGCAGCGTATCAGCCAATCATCAGCTGACATACCTCTGAATATTACAGCACTTCGTCTTCTGATTATTATTATTATTCTTATTACTGCAGCAAAAACAATCAGAAATTCCTTTCTCTACAAACAGACAAACACACATTGGTATGGCTAGAGGGCACTGCGGAAAGCATAAGCTCTTTGATTCAGTTACGCGACGTCTTGATGAAAATACTTTCATAAAATCACTTTGAGTCTAATAACCATGAAAGGTTTCCAGGACAATAAATAAATTGTGTCCTCCATCGGCTGGGGTACTCTGTGTGTGTGTGTGTGTGTGTGTGTGTGTGTGTGTGTGTGTGTGTGTGTGTGTGTGTGTGTGTGTGTGTTCCCACTCTGTGTGTGTGTGTGTGTGTGTGTGTGTGTGTGTGTGTGTGTGTGTGTGTGTGTGTGTGTGTGTGTCCCCACGCTGTGTGTGTGTGTGTGTGTGTGTGTGTGTGTGTGTGTGTGTGTGTGTGTGTGTGTGTGTGTGTTTAAGGTTGCAAATGATTTCAACCAGCAGGACCCCAACACTTTCTCTAATACCTTCCTCACCTTTGCGGATTACTGTCTCATTAGCTCTTGATTCTATTGCATTATCGTGGCCCAGCAACTGCCAGCGACATCACACAAATCCCAGCAGACGGGGGCCGTCATTCTTCCCAGCACGCACCATCCCATATGGCGGCGAGCGGAGCGAATAAAAGGTCCGTGTCCCGGCCAGCCCATGTCTGTCGGTTTTTTCTATGGCGGAGCGGGGGACTCAATTGAACAAATTGCCCTCATCAAACCGCGGGTCGCCTTTTCAGCGTAATTAAACCTGGTATAGGGCCATTTTATTACTCCCCTCCCTCCTGTCTGCCCCCCTCCCTTCCCCGCTGCCCCCCCCCCCCTGGTATTCCCCCTCCCCCTCCCCCCCCCCCACTGGCCCCCTTCCCCAAACCGTTCCTTCATACTCCATCTCCCCAACCCAATACAAACACTCATCATGTACACTCGATGATCTGGCGCTGAAACCACACACACACACACACACACACACACACACACACACACACACACACACACACACACACACACACACTCTCCAAAACCAAAACTCAAACCGAGAAGCACAGCGTCTGCCACGGTCGTTCCAGTTCGCCGTTGTTTTTATGAGGGCGTCAGTGTATCGCATTCAGAACTTTACTTATCATTAAGACTGACCATTTCGAGTTTACAGACGCACACACAAGCTCACATGTTCTTGTCCCGTAACCTGGAAATTGGCGTGCAATTTGTGCTATATCAGAGACAAGCTATGATCAAATATACAGGATGGATAGGGTTAACGTTTGGAAGTTTAACGCCCATTTCCATCACGTATGGGTGATACCAAAGACGGGGCAACGTGAAAAAAAGGCCAGCAAAAATTTTTGGATCTACCTGGGATAACTCACGAACCCTGCATTTGAAAATCCAACGCTCTCTACCATCAAAATCACAGAAACGGTCGGAATGTCCAAAATGGAAAATCACTCCAAAACTCGCAAAACTGGAGAGCTTCGAAAGTAACGTGTCCACCCCCCCCCCCTCCACACCCCCTCCCCTCCCCTCCAGCCACACACACACACACACACACACACACACACACACAGAGTAAACTTGAGCTCGGATCAAGTCATCTAATAAGAAGTACTAACAATTCAGCGCTGGCCTGCGGGGTGCACCTGAAACTGCGAATCAATTTTCACGCCTGATCTGCCGTTACAGTGAAAATCATACCCAACACAAAAAGCTGCCCGCACACGCAGCCAATAATATGACTGTCGCCATATGGCGCGATGCCCATTGTGCACCATTCTCAATAGGTGGGAGAGGGGAGAGAAGCGAGGATGCACAGCAATATCTGTCCATTTCTTACGGCATTAAAATCTAATGAGGTCCCCTTCACGGAGGGAGCGGAGAATGGTGACATATGCCGCAGTGTTCGCCCGCCGGAGACGCCGAGTCCCGTTGTATAGGGTTGGATCGGTAGGAGTCACTTTTCAGGGGGTAGCGGCTTCGGTTATTATATATTCGTGTAAGTGCATACCTGGAAGAGAGAGTTATATGGTGAGCTCGGTGGATGGTTGAAGCTGTCCGTCTGTTCGTCTGCAGAGTAAATGGACCATCTGCCTTGGATAACCATTCGTCTGACTAGATTATTCAGACAATTTTGGTCTTCTTTCTTTTACTTCGGACCCTCCCCCTCCCCCTCCAACTGACAACACCCCCCCCCCCCTCCACACACACACACACACACACACACACACACACACACACACACACACACACACACACACACACACACACACACACACACTTTTTTGGTCACCAGCTTTTGTTTTGTTGTCCAGGTAATAGCTGATGGGCTTTTACTTTTATTGGTTTTTGTCTGTCGGGATATTCTTCAGGTTAAAGAAGTTCTCTTCACCAGACAATCTGTATTTTGTTTTATTTTATAAATTATTTGGTTTGTTATGGTTCGGTTTTTTTTTTTTAATTTGTCTTCGTGTTTTCATGGTTGGTTTTAATAGTGAGTACATGTTTTTTGTTTTTACTCACGGCTGTTATCTTTCTTGTGTATGTTTGTTTGCTTTTTTTTTTTTTTTTGGGGGGGGGGGTTCTTTTGGAAAGGGGGCTTAATGATATTGTTCTGTGCATCCCTTAGCTTTAAAAAAAAAAAAAAAAAAAAACATAATTATATGCAAGAACCGGGACATGTTGCTTTATTGAAAAACAAAACAAAACAAATCAAAAACCAGTTTTCAATGACAAGAGAGAATCACATTCCAGATGAATAATACCCCCCATGATCTATCGGGAACACAGTCAAGAGTTGCGTCCCGTGTGATATAGCCACTGTTGCTCACTTTGTGCCGTCCCATCGTCCAAAGAGCTACACTGCCAACTCCTTTTTTGCCCCCACGCCCACCCCTTCCTCAAGCAACACTCCTACCCCATGTGCCCCCCCCCCCCCACTCCCCACTCCCCACCACCACCTCTTCTTCCCCCCCCCCCCCCCCCACGTCCACCTCTCATAAATCTTTTCCCTCGCCGCACACTGCAATATGGCCAAAGATTGCAACGGGCTATAACGTGGAAATTATTCATCACTTCTGGTCTCATATTCTACTCAGGAATTTATAACGGGTTCCCCAAATCGTCCTCTCTGTTCCGTGACGCCGCCCAAATGGGTTGATGAACGGGGCAGCAGAAGGTAACCAACTGACAGTTCTGTTTTTCAATGTGTTGCGGCACGCTAACTTAGCCAAGACTCGGAGGGTGGGGGTGGGGGTGGGGGGGGGTGCCGGTTGTATCATTGCAGGCAAAACCGACATGATTTGTCAGATGGTATTACATGAATAATAATGAAGATTATACAAGCGTGAGCTATCGCAGATCACTAACTTGCGTATTATGAACACCTCTCTCTCTCTCTCTCTCTCTTACTGATTTTGAGTTTACGTCGTTTGGTGATCATGATAGCTGGCATGCATTGCCGTTAGCATCGACGTATGTATTTTTGTATGTGTATGTGTGTGTGTGTGTGTGTGTGTGTGTGTGTGTGTGTGTGTGTGTGTGTGTGTGTGTGTGTGTGTTCTTTTCTTTGTAATGCTCCTCAAGGGTCAAGAATAAATGACTTGACTTGACTTGACTAACTTCAGTATGTGTAAGACAGTTTTGCTGTAGGTGTAATCAGATTCATCCATATTCAAATTACTTTGTTGTTCCTTGTCGCCAGAAGGGAAAATTGACTAGGGTGGTAAATAATGCAAAGTATAAACATAATTAAAATGACTCGTATATTTTTGTGTGTCAGTTTTATTGTACTCTGTATCCGAGCATAGTTTTTGCCTTGCGCATTTCTTTGTTTTGTTTTCTTTGTTTGTTTCCTTACTTGCGTAATCGTATTTAGTGTTACCGTTCTCCATGCTGTACAATGCCGTTATTGCTTCAAAGATACCACGTGTCACAGGGCTAAAATGCTGTAAGTCGGCGGACTCTTTTAAAAGCGCTTTGAAATACCAATTTTTTCCCCGGCTGTATTCTCGATCCAATTCACTTTGTACATTTTGGTAAATGCCTAACAGGGTTGAAATATTGTAGTCACTGTCGTACAATTTTGGCGACAAGAGTACACCTCCGTCCCTTGTCGCCCAAACTGGTGTACGTCGCATCCGGTTGCAAGCGACCCCGCAGGCTCATTTCAAAATTTCGTTTCAGCCGAGACCGTACTGACCATAGCATCGTATCACCGGTGTTGCGAAATGAATACACTGTACGTTGATTTAGGAATTTCTACCGTCAGAGCTAGCCCAGCCAACACATGGATGACAAGAGTGGCCATAGCTACAACGGACAAACAGGCATAATAACACAAAATAGACCGTCGGGTCAAGTGGTTTTTGTTGTTGTTGTTGTTGTTTTTTTGTTTTTTTTTTTTTTTTTTTTTTGGGGGGGGGTGCTTTTTTGTTTTGTTTTATTTTGGTTTTTCGTATTTTTCGATTTTCGTGGTTTTGGTATTTCGTAGGGCAAGGTGCATGCCGGGGGTCGCAACAAGAGGCAGGCTGTCAGTGAAGCTTGGACTTTTTTTGCGCGCAAGTCAGGCAAAGGTGACGCGAGTGGATTTCAGTGAAGTGGCTTTCAGAACAGAAAGTAGACTTGCATTACTCCAGTGAGGCCTGAGCAGAAAGGAGACACTCTTTTTTTTTTTTAAACTCCTGTCAGGTGCGTGCCCTTGAATGGTCTGTGCATAGACTTTTTGTTGTTGTTGTTGTTGTTTCTAGATTGAAGATTGTTAAGGGTGACTATGATGCCTAAGGCTAATAGGGAATATACAGGCATTTTGAAGCCTCGTGTATAAATTTTCGTTCTTTGGCCTCAACAGTTTCTGCGACATGTTGCGTACCGGTGTCCCAGACACTGGTTCTACGCACAATTCTATATCGCCACACCAACGCTACAGCGGCCATTTCAGCGCTAGAAATGAGTACATGCACACGCACACACAACAGCCCTCAGTTAAAACAGAACCTACGTACAGCTACACTTTCCCCCTAGAGCCAACCGTAGATCAGCCGAACTGATAACACGCGGCCCGATCTTATGAGTTCTGATGATCATTATCGTTTTGGCAGCGAAAGTCTGATTGCTTGATTAATCTTTCATTCGTCTCCGCTGGTTTAATTTTCCCTTCTGCCGCGTTTTTCCCTTTGCCTGTCCCGCTGCCGGCCTCGCGATGCTACCAATTTATCATGCGATTTAGCAAAGGGCAGTAGTGCGCCTAATAAAAGCTTGTGTGCTTGCAAGAGGCTGACAGATTTGTGTTTGCCTTGTGCCGTGTTGCCGGTGGACAGGTCTAGTGTCTCGGTTACAAGTCGCCTGCCTTGTTGCTGCCTAATTGGCTTCTGTGCGTATCAATATTACATGATGCTGCTGTAGGTGTTGATAGAGAAGGGGTGGGTGCAAGGAGGGGGAGGTGGGGGACGGGGGGAGGGAGGGGGGGGGGGTTTCTGGCAGGAAGAAGGGGACAAAGGGGATGTAGGGGATAAAGGGTGTTGATGATGTATTAAGGTAGACTCAGGCAGACTGAGGTACGCGCTCTTGACTTTAGCTTAACACTTCAAGAAAGAAAACAACAACAACAAACAACAACGTCAAGTTTGGCGGGATCAGCTGAATGGCTAGTGGGTTGGTTGGTAGGTTGGCAGGCGAGCAAGTTTATCTTCCTGTTCCCACAAGTAAAAATAAAATAAGCAAGAGGGTTGGTTGGTTGGTTGCCGGGTCGGTTGTTTTGCAGGCAAGCAAGTTTAACTTCCTGTTTCCACAATTAAAATGAAATAAGCGAGAGGGTGGGCTGGTTGGTTGATTGGTTGGTGGTTTGCAGGCTAAGGGGGAGGGGGGGGGGGTAACTTCCATTTCCCACAAGTTTAAAAAAAAAAACCGAAGCAAGAGTGTTGGCTGTTCAGTTCCTTGGTTCCATCACTGGTTGCCGGGTAGGTTTGCTGCTTATGGATTTAACTTCTTCTTTTTTTCTATAAGTAAACAAAACAGCAGGCGAGAGTGTTGTTTCAGTGGTTGGTTGGCTTGTTGGCTGGCTGGCTGTTTGGTTTATGTTTGATTGGCTGGTTGAGTGGTTGAGTGGTTGGTTTGAGTTGTTGGTTGGTTGGTCGGTCGGTCGGTCGGTCGGTCGGTCGGTTGGTTTGGTTGGTTGGTTGGTCGGTTGGTTGGTTGGTTGGTTGGTTGAGTGGTTATTTGGTTGGTTGGTTGGTTGGTTGGGTAGGTGGGTGAATGGGTTGGTTGGCTGGCTGGCTGGCTGTTTGGTTGGTTGGCTGGCTGGTTGGTGTGTGGGTTGGTTCGTTGGCTGGAGTTTTAAACTTGTCTGCCACTTGGTTCTCAGCAGGGAATCAAACTCACGACTCGTATTCTGACAGTTTGGACAACGCACTGCCGCCTCGGTTATCCCGCCTCTCCAAGGGCCTCAAATAAATAAATAAATGAAAGGTAGGACACAATCATTCTCCTTTCCGCCAGCTGCATTGTTCGTCCTTTGCAAAATCTACCAGTGAAAATGTCCCTAACTGGCTTTTTTTTTTTTTTTTTTTTTTTTTTACAACCGTGTAATAAATTTCTAAATTCATGATTTAGGAATGAACAATGCTAAATATTCCTACCGTCAAATCATAAAAAGGGCTTAAATGCTTCTAAAATCCATGGCGCCTTGGCTATTGCGCTAAATGGCGGTAGATCATCTCTTCCACGGAAATCGGAAACTTACAGTTTGTGAAAATTGATTTTATATTCAGCTCTGTGCTTTCACGGTTTGCCTCCTCCTTTCACGGCAAAGCCATGCATGACTGAACAAACATAACTTCTCTGTATCATACGAGCTAGCATAAAGACACCTGCCTTCTCATATTAATTAGGGATTTACTGAAATTGCGCAAGCCGTTACCAGCCAAGAGATCCTTAAAGTGCGAGACGGAAAGAAGGGTGGTATAAAAAAGGACAATTCTTTCTTAACTCCGCGCAATAATTGTCATCAGTTTCTCATAAAGCGTCAGCTGTGAACAGTTTATGCTTTTTCTTTTTGTTCGCCGCTCCATGGGAGAGCGGTAGAGCGGTATGATGAATCTTTAGCCGCGAATGCGGCAACTGGTAGATTTCTCTTCTTCTCTTCTCTTGATCGCACGTCACTTGCTGATCAATTGATGCGATTTTTTTTTTTAAAAGAGCGGTCATTGGGAAATATCAGAAGCAGCTTGAAAGCGTTTAAACGCAGCTGTCAACTTTGATTTTTTTTCTTCTCCAGACAGCTTGGAGTAAACAGGTGTCTTTGTCACAGTGATTGGACGGCTTCGGGGAGGGGGGGGGGGGGAGGAGGAGAAAAACATAAAAAAGTCGGTTCATGCATGGATACAGTCCTTTCATCGGACGATTCTTCTCTGGTAATGACTGCTTCGTGTGTGTGTGTGTGTGTGTGTGTGTGTGTGTGTGTGTGTGTGTGTGTGTGTGTGTGTGTGTGTGCATGAGCGAGAGAGAGTGTGTGCATGAGAGAGAGAGAGAGAGAGAGAGAGAGAGACACACACACACACACACACACACACAGAGGCAAAGACAGATAAAGACCAAAGAAACACAGACAGACAGACAGACGGACACACACGCACACACTGACATACACACTGACACACACTGATGGACGGACGGAGGGACAAGAAGGAGAGAAGCCCTGGCGCAACAGATCCCACGATCAAAGTGTAAGTGAGGTAAACAGCTTAACGCACTGTAACTGAAGTGCATGCGATGCGTGCATTGTGAGTCACCCTCGTGGTCGTTATAACAATAATTATTGTGGATATTAAACATTCGTGGATATTGTGACATTAGTTATTGCTCTTTAGATTGAATGTCTCATACATATATATTGATACTGGCTGATATTGGTTTATGAATTAAGATAAATGCGCTTTGATGGATCACGATTAGAGAGAGAGAGAGAGAGCAGGAAATCGAGTCAAAATTCAAACACAGAGTTATTATTGTTAACGTGCCTGCCTGTGTGTGTGTGTGTGTGTGTGTGTGTGTGTGTGTGTGTGTGTGTGTGTGTGCGTGCGTGTGTGTGTGCGTGTGTGTGTGTTGTGTGTGTGTGGTGTCTGTGTGTGTGCTTGTGTGTGTGTGTGTGTGTGTGTGTGTGTGTGTGCTTGTGTGTGTGTGTGTGTGTGTGTGTGTGCCTGTGTGTGTGTGCCTCTGTGTGTGCCTTTGTGTGTGTGTGTGTGTGTGTGCCTCTGTGTGTGCCTCTGTGTGTGCCTCTGTGTGTGTGTGTGTTTGTGTGTGTGCCTCTGTGTGTGTGTGTGTGTGGTGTGTGTGTGTGTGTGTGCCTCTGTGTGTGCCTCTGTGTGTGTGTGTTGTGTGCCTGTGTGTGTGCCTGTGTGTGTGCCTCTGTGTGTGCCTTTGTGTGTGTGTGTGTGTGTGCCTGTGTGTGTGTGTGCCTGTGTGTGCCTGTGTGTGTGTGCCTGTGTGTGTGCCTCTCTGTGTGTGTGTGTGTGTGTGTGTGTGGTGTGTGTGTGTGTGTGTGTGTGTGTGTGTGTGTGTGTGTGTGTGTGTGTGTGTGCCTGTGTGTGTGTGCCTGTGTGTGTGTGTGCCTCTGTGTGTGCCTCTGTGTGTGTGTGTGTGTGTGTGCCTGTGTGTGTGCCTCTGTGTGTGCGTTTGTGTGTATGTGTGTGTGTGCCTCTGTGTGTTCCTCTGTGTGTGTGTGTGTGTGTGTGTGTGTGTGTGTGTGTGCCTGTGTGTGTGTGCCTCTGTGTGTGCCTCTGTGTGTGTGTGTGTGTGTGTGTGTGTGTGTGTGTGCTAGCTTACGGCTTACGGACACGAAAGTAAGGCAGGCACATTAACAATAATGACTGTGCTTGAATTTTGACTCGATTTCCTGCTCTCTCTCTCTCTCTCTCTCTCTCTCTCTCTCTCTCTGAATATATAAAGTGCGCACGTTAAATGTCCCATCAAGTTAATCCGTGCGGTGCGGCAACGTAGAATTGAATACAAGCTTAGAGAAAACCTCGACATATTTTATTGATTCCGGCCCAAGAGAGAGAGAGAGAGAGAGAGAGAGAGAGAGAGGGGTGGCGTCGTTCAAATGATCAGCGAAATAAAATTACGGCGATAAACTGATGATGTTGATATTAAAAAAGTTATCCCCTCAAGTCCGGAGACTATATTCGCCGAAATATTACTGAGGAAAGAAACTTGGTGTGTCTTTCCGTTTTCAAACAACAACAACGATAACATTAACGTCAGCATCAAATCAACGCTAACAACAGCAACAACGACGACAACAACGACAACAGCAACGCCTTGTATTAAACGCTTTTTTTTTTTTAAACACAAACACACGGACAAGTAAGTTAGATTAAAGATCTAAGCTCCCAACAAAAAGCTTTCCGAAATGTGAAATTTTTTTAGAGTCGACCGTGCAAGCACAGTTAACTCTGTCACAGTTGCGTCACTGAAAACCCAATAAAAGCCAAGGGCAGCCTGATTCACAGCTCAGTTTGCGTTTTGACATTGAATGAGAAAGATCGTGCAGCACTCCACATCCCGGCGCTGGACACTGTAGGGATGTGTCTCGCTCACTGACGCAAAGCCAAATAATGTCACGGCAAAGTCGTGCTCTGGTTTTATAAGGGTCCCCGAAGCGCTGAAAACTCTGCAACTGTGACAGAGTTGACTGTGCTTGCATGGTCGACTCTGTAAACATTTTTTTCACACTTCGGAAAGCTTTTTGTCGGGAGCTTAGATCTTTAAAGTCACTGTAATAGCCTGTATGAATCAATGTCATGTTCATGTAGGGTTCTGTCTGTATTTATGTATGCCATTTGTATGTATTGTACGTAACTGTGTCTTTGTGTAAAATGCCAAAAAAGGAGAATTACCTGAAAAAAACCGTGTGAATGAATTGAGCAGAATAGAAATCATTCATGACTTGAAAATTAAAACGTTCTGGTGCACTTGATAAAAGAAATGACGAAAGTGTTAAAATGAACTTTATTCGTCCCTCAAGAGAAAATTGCAGCGTCTGCTCAAACAGTAAAATCATACACATGCTGATCTATAAAACAGTTTACAAAAGGGTAAATATTATTGAGAAGAAAAAAAATAATAATGCACAGTCAACTTGCGTTATGGAGCGCACATCTACGTCGGTCGGTAACACTACTATACCGATATTCATCCTACCTTTTCACGCTTTTCCTGCGCCAAACCCGTTGATCGATAGTCCTCTTTTTTTGACAAGTTTGCGGCCGAGAACGCAGCCATATTTCATTTCGTTTATTCAACTATCCTACAGTCCCGAGGGTCATTTACTCTTAATTGTCCGTCTTAAAAACACTTTCGTGCCCGCAACTTCGCCTCCGTAATATTGATTTTTCCATTTTCACCTTCACTCACCTGGGTCGCACAGCCGTCCTCGCTTCCCTCTCTCTCGGCGTAAATTGTTCTCCGCTCAAGCCAATCACGGGGCCCCCTTTGTTCACAGGCCACGCCTCCGGCTCCTCTGATTGGCTGAGAGCCGCTTTGCCTGAGTGCCCCGTCAGCCTGAGCACGCCCGCTGCGCGCGAGTAGCAGACGATGGGAAACAAGGTGTATGTTCGCGCATTCTTTCTCGATTAAATTGACATAACGGGTGAAAGAGCGATTCAGAAAGCCAGAAAGCTGACTTCAAGCTAGATCAGTCACTGCCACAGCCCAGTCAGTGCTGGGCAACTGAGGCCGGAGATTCAGTGCATGCGCCGCGCAGTCAGTCACAGTCAGTCTTGCAGTCAGGAAGTCAGGCAAGTGACTGCATGAATGCAGACTAAGGGTTGACAGCCTTGTCTACAGACGGTGGTGCACGCGCTACACTGAACCAGGTACGAGTCGTCTTTTCTTCATTTCTAAAGCTAGAGAGCTCTAGGGCGGCGTACCGGGGCTATAGAGTGGTGTCCCCGTTGACCTGTTAATCCGGGCCGTTGAATGCTATTTTATCCATTCCCCGTCCTCCGGCCTCCTCTCTCTCAGCTTCTACCCCCTTTCAGTCTCAGTCTCCCCCCCCCTCCCCCAACCCCCCCTCCTCCCCTTCCTTTCCCGTGTAGCAGACGACAGCGACAGTCATTTAACTTCTTCCCCATATCACGCTGGGGGCAAGCTTTGAAAAGCAGACGACCAATTTTCACGGTGCGTCAGGTTTGGCGACTGGTCTCCTAGCCTTGAGAAACAAACTTTGAGGACCCACGGTGCTTCTTTTAACGCTTTTTCTGTGCCTGTGAAAAGAAGTGTACTAAAGCACCGTTTAGCGAAACAATCGTGAAGAAGACCTGCCAGCTCCTAGCGTTTTGTTTGACTCGGAAAAGAAGCAGGAAAAGAAAAAGAATTTTTAAAAAAATCAACACAGAATTGGAGAAAGAACTGAAACCGATCCTGTCCATGTTGTCAGCATGCACGCCTGTGTTATTTTGATGTATCTGAGTGCGTGGGACAGAGTGCTGGCTTTTCTTGTCCGTTAATTGGTTTACCTTTGGCCGGCATAAAGTGTATCAAACAGCTATTACTGGTCGCCAAGATAATATCAGTGGATGTGAGTGTGACTGACTGAGTCATCCTGTTGAACACCCCTGCTGTGTTGAGACCTGATGTCAGTGTATACAGTACATGTAGGTGAGCGTACTTTTGAGAAGGGCAAACAAATTGTATTGCATGTATTAACTGATGGTAAGCACTGTGATAGTGTTGCCTGGTTCTTATGACTCACATGATATCATTCATTTATTGTGATGATGAATATGATATCGGCTTGTCTGTCTTTAGTACATGTCAGATGTGGGTATGGGTGCTTTTGAAAAGGAATGAAAAATTGTATTACATTATCAACAAGTGACAGTAACTGTGATAGTATCGCCTAGTGTTTGTAAGAGTGGGTCGGTGTTTAGGGGTTTAACGTCCTTTTCCACCACATGAGGGTGGTATCAAAGACGGGGGAAAAAAAAACAACAACAACAACAACAACAAAACACTGAGCATAAATACTTGGTTTCTAGCCGGGATTCGAACACACTATCCGAGCATTGCAAGTCCAGTGCACTGCCATTCGACTCTCCAGGATTCCCTTAGTTTTTATGAGAATGGTCTCGGTGCTTAGTTATGACGATGCCCATGATTTTTATCGTGTTAGTGTAGCTCATGTATTGCGTTAATTGTCTTTCTTGTATAATGTTTTGCGATAGTTACATTGGAGGCAGATCCCCCCCCCCCAATATCCCCCTACATGTTCGGTATGCGCAGATTGTACATTTTTTTTTTTGTATGGTCGATGAGTAATTCTGGGACGTTTTAATATTTCTAAACAGTTGTTGTCTTCGTTAACATAGCAGTTCTTGCGTAATCGAGACTCAGTGGAAAAATTCTCATAAAAAATTTTGGCGTAAAGCAAAAGAGGTTTTTCTTCCATTAAAATAGGGCCATGGTCTTTTTCAGTACAAAATGTTCCACAGTCTTCTTTATAAAAAAAAAAAGTTTGGAAGATGAGTGAAATGTTTTGACACTTAAAAAAAATATACTGAATCAAAATATTAAACATGGGTGAGGATGGAGGATGTGGTGGAGGAGGAGGAAACTGTAATTAACTTAGAACAAGAACACTTTATGTTCAAGACACACATACGCAGTCACTAGTGGGTGGGTGTTTTTTTTAGTGGGAGTTTAACGTCCTCTCCCACCACATAGGGCGATATCAAAGACGGGGCAACGATGAAAAAGCCGGCACAAATATTTGGCCCCAGCCGGGAATCGAACTCACGATCCGAGTATTGGAAGTCCAACGCTCTACCATTCGGCCACCCCGCCTCCCCACACAGTCACTAGTACAAGTGCAACTCCTTGTTAATTTTTTTATTTATTTTTTTTTTGGTCTTTTTATTTTATTTTTTTCAGCTTTGAAAGCCACTTTCAAGACATTTAACCACGCAGTAACCGCGTGGACTAAATTGTTAACAAAACGGGTCATTTAAAATGCCGCTGTGCAAAAGCTTACTAGGGTTTTGTGAGGCATTAAGTAATTTGATATTACGCGCTGTTGCGTCGCCCTTCATTCAGCCATAGCGCCGACTCAAATTGTCAACAGCTCGGCGTGTTGTGGTAGTTTACGGCCCAAGACGCAGGTACTCAGGTGTATGTGTGTTTTTGGTTACACAGTTTGTTGGCAGCGTATGTGCATGAGTTCGTGTGTGAGTATTATGCAAGTTAATTTGAGTGCCGTGTAATGCCTTTCATTTATATATACCCCCCCCCCCCTTTTAAAAAAATTAATAAAATGAAATAAAATGAAATAAAATAAAATATAAAATAAAAAAAATATAAAAAAAAATAAAGAAAGAAAGAAAGAAAATAAATAAATAAAGAAAGAAAGAACAGAATAAACCATACAATTATGTATGTCTCTGAATAAACAAATAAATAAATAAATATCTAAATGAATAAATAAAAATAAAAATGCAGCGCTTATGAGTCTAAAAATACGTTGTAGTTGTGCATTGTGGTTGTGTATGTGTGAGCCGCGCTATTGAAATTTATTTTGTGCATTGTAATCGCTTTCCTTCAAAAACAAGAAATTAAAAACAAACAAACAAACAAAAAAACAAAACAAAAAAAAAAAAAAAAAAAAAAACAGCAGTTGTGTTGTACCTAAACTACGCACCGGTAGTGTCAGTATTATCTTCCTTCTGGAGTGTTTTCCTTTCTATTTCGCTTACATGATAACTGCATGGACAGGTAGAGCAAAGGCCACAAAATCGTGTATTTATCTGTTTATTTACTTAAACAGTTCAGTTCTAAAAATAAATTAATGCGCGATTCATAAATAAATCAATGACTAGATGCTTGAGTTAGACTTCCTTTCATGTATTTTTAATTATCCACTGAACTCTGTGCATAATTTTTTTTCCAGCAAGAAATGCTGACCATGGAACCAAAGACGAAGAAAATGAAAACATCAAAGTCGTCGACAGCTATTGACGTAGAAGCCGACAACAACAACGACACGGAAACAGAGAACTGCCAGCCGACAGACCTTAGCCAGCGTTCAAGCCGGGAGTCCTCGACAGAGAGGGAAAGAACGTCGCTACAGAGCAGCGACGACAAGATTTCCTGCGTGCCCACGCCCAAAAAAGACTGCCAGTCGAAGGCTGAGAAGAAGGAACACAAGGAAACGTCCTTGAAAATATCCTGCGATGGTTCGTCGATTAAATGTTCCACGATGTCAGTGACGTCACAGTCTGACGTCACAGCCACGGCGACGTCAGTGACGTCACCTTCGTCGGTCATGACTTGTCACCCAGATCGGGCCCCATCCCGAGCCGGCGTTGCCATAGCGACACCAACGTGACGCCGAGTCCGAAAGCCGGGCTCCCAAGACCGTCGTTTCTTATCACAGACATTTTGGGGTCTCGTGGACCCCCGGGGGTAGATCCCCACCCCCACCCCCACCCCGACCTCCACTCCACCTCCCCTGACCCAGACCTGCTGTCCCCACCCCCGCACCCTTTCCCCCACCCAGCGGCTCATGGGCTCAGGCTTCCTGGAGGAGAGATCCACCACCCCCAGCCCTTGCGCCCGACCCCTCTGGGGCGATGTGATCGGCTGCCCCTGCCCCCGGAGCTGGAGGATGATGACAAGATGGACGGAGCCACGTCAGATACGGAGAAGGACAGTGAGGGTGAGAGTTCATCTTTAAACTTAAATAACACCTAAAAAAAAATAAATAATAATAGTTGGATTTTTTATTTGGTAAAAGGGGCTAATACTACCATGTTTATAATCCCATATCGTTCTGAGCTGATTTCGTGGGTGTCTATCATCACACCATTTTATACACGTGGACAGTGACAGCGTCTGTAATCAGTGCTGGCACTGAGCCAACAGAAGCGTACTCGATGACGCGGCGACCACACTGAGCGCTCTGAGTGGTGTAACGACAACCGTAGAGGCGCAAAGTGTACACCATATTGTATCGCATTAAGAGCTGTACTAATCATCAAGATAGAGTATTTCGAGACGAGTGAAATCTCAGTATGTACTATTTGTTGTTGTGGTTGTTCTTCTTCTTGGTTTTTTTAAAATGTGAAAAAGTATCAGCCTTGCCCCATTGAAAACAACAACAACAAACAAACAAACAACTTAAAAAAAAAAAGACACCAACAAAACATGTCAACGGAAACGACTAAGCTTTCTAATAAAATTTAATACCCACGGTCGCTCAGGTTAAAATAAAACGAAACGAGAAAAAAATAAAATGAAGGGTAGGGGCAGGAGAGTTTTAGCCACAGGATCTTTTTCACAATTTATTCTAGCAGTTCGAGTGACTGTGTAGCCAGATATTTTCCTAACATCATCACAGTAGTAGTAGTAGTAGTAGTAGTAGTAGTAGTAGTAGTAGTTTTATTACACTACTAAGAATATTGGTACGATGACAAACAATGCTTACAATGATCGAAAACTACCATGCAGGCCTGTCTTTATTTGATTATATTTTTAAAAAAATTTATTTTTTATTTTTATGTTTTTGGCAACACGTGGGGGAGCATCTGGTGTCTCACAATCAAACTGTTATCTAAATGCGACAATATTATATGATGTAGTGGATTTAGTCATTTTCGCCGGAATTGGGGCTGTATGTGTACAAGAGCCAATGAAGATCTCATTGGTTGTTGATGTGTGTATTACATGCATTACTGTATGAAAATGCTTTCTAACGCAGATTCCCTGTGGTCGTATTTTGTCCACCATTTTACAATAATAATAATAATAGATGCAGCAGAGGGAGAGATTAGTAAAACATAAATACCGAAGATTTTTTTTTTGTGAATAATTTTTCCATTAATTTTATTTTACTGTTGCTTTGTAACGATTTTTTTTTAAGAAAGTAGTTTTTTATCTAACGATATAAGTCCCATACTCAACGATCATGAAAAGTCTTATTCCATTAAAAAAAAAAAACAAAAAAAACTTTCATGTGAAGATTTAATAGAAGAGGAAAATTACTTTGCATTAAAAAAAAAATCATCAAACCGACCAAGGACTTTTTTAAAAAAAAAATTCAGGTAAATTTACCTTTCCGATGATCAAAGCAAATTACCTGACAGTCACTTTAACTTTACCAGACTGTCTGAATTGAAAACCGTTGTGGTGGCCGTGTGACTAATCATTCTCACCCCCTCACCTCCGCTACAACCCCGGTAACCGGTACCGGTAACTCCTCCTCTGCCCAGTACAGTAGTATCAGCCTATAGCGTTCGTTGAAGAAATGCCAAGGACAAACAGAGTTTACTGCCCCTGATCAGGGCTAACAACTCTCACTCCATCTCCATCAATTTTGCATCGTCCGCCATTCCAGTGTAAATGACACAGAGTGAGGGGCACTATGAATAATGGAGCTTTGGAAAGAAAGACAGGGGACAGAATTCTGTCACTCAGGGGCGGCTACCTGCGTGGAGCGGCCCCCGATGAGCGAGCTAATGGCCAGTTTACAGATGTGCGGTTTTGTTTGACCATCTGTCAGGGGGTAGAGCACCGGCGCTGTAACTGTTGCGGGCTTTGGGTCGAGTCAGTCGTGTACCTCAGAATTTAGAAAGCCTGTGCACTGTTCCTGTAACCTGTGCTGTATACCCAAGTGGGGTGAGCGGTGGTCTAATAGGTAAGCGCGTCGGATCAGTATAGCCGCTGCGCCGCTACTGAACGGCCGTCCTAATGTCATGGCGATGAAGCGTGGCTTCGAGCCCAGGTCGAGCTTGTGATACCGTTTTTTCCTGGCTACCGGGCTGCTCATCGGGGGTTTCTCTCCGGGTTCAGTTATCTGGCTTTCCTCCCTCAGCAAAACTGTAAACAATATAGGATAGGTATTGGGTGGCGCTGCCCGCGGCGACGCGCTTCCCCCAGCAGGGAAGCAGCCCGAATTTCCCAAATGGGACAATAAAGTAATTAAATAAATAACGCGATTCTCTGTGATGGATGCTTAACTGGATCGACTTCATATCTTCTTTCTCTTTGAAAATTCAAATTTAAGAATAAAAGACGAGAGAATGGTCTCTTTTTAAGCGTTGTTTTATTCCACAGGACACGCTCTGTCTTGCTAGGTCAACTCACTCTCTGGCCGGGTAAACTTTGCGTTACGCAGGCTTCAGCTTCACAATACCGCGGCTTTCAAAGGACCTCTCAAACTGCGTTTAAAGATTCAAGGATGGGATTTAAAAAAAAAAAAAAAAAAAGCCAGTGACGTGGGTGTTCGCATAAACCGTTTATTGTCAGTTTATCAAAGCGCTGAAAAGTTGGAGGCAAACACCCCATCTCCACTATCGATTTCACACAGAAACGATCTGTCGCATAAACAAATACAGCTTCGATCGGCCCGTGTTTGCCAAGTGAATGGGGCAAGCCGCTGGTGAAAAGCCGGCCTTATTTGTCTCGAAATTTGTGCCAACAAATAACAAGCACTCTCCATATCAGGGCCGCACGCTTGAGTAAGCTAGCCATTCAACTTGGGAATCAGAAGCCAGTGGAGACACTCAATTTGCCCTGCCCCTAACCGGGTCTCTGTTGCAAGCTCCATCAATATTTGACAAGGGATGGCTAAAATACTCTTTAAAAAAACCAAACAAAAACAAAACAATACAAAACAAAAAAACACGAGTGGGAAAACAAGATGGGCAAAAATGAAAAGCCAGTTGCTTCTGTGCATGCGCTACTCCACAGCGGAAGCTGTTTGACTTCGGTTCCAGAGAGTTGGAAATGAAACCGGAAGTGGTATAAAACGTGGGATTCACAGGAGAGTTTGGGCTTGCAGGAGACAGTGTGCAATTGTATGTGTTGTGTGTTTTGAGATACAACACATAATTATGGTGGGGTTTTTTTGGTGTCTGAATTTTGTAATATCAAATCAAACTAAATCAATCTTTATTGCCTTGCCTTGTCGTCACAAGCGACACGTCCACACATTCGCGTTATTCACTCTTCAAAACACGTGTTATACTTATATTATGCGCTTTATTCTGTTTGCAAATGTTGAAAATATTTCCTACTTGATCGGTATATAAAGTGTTTTGTGCGACGAATGACACCAACACAGCCAATGAAGAATGGATGCACGACCCCAAAAATATTTTTTAAAAAAACAACAACAACAAAAAACAGGAACAAGCTGAGAATCAAACTCAAGTCTGATGCATCCATGCACGCAACTGAGGCAACAAAAAAACCACACAAAAAAACACAAAAAACACCAACACAGGGCATCTGTTGCAAGAAAAATATTTTTGGTGTGAAAGCGTCTGAAGTTTCCAATATGTGGTTTAGCCTCGGATTGTTAATGTCCAAAATATTTCCAATTCCAACTTGATCGGTGAAGTGCCTTGTGCGACGAATGACACCAGCACATGGCGTCTGTTGCAAGAAAAATAGTGTGTGTGTGTGTGTGTGTGTGTGTGTGTGTGTGTGTGTGTGTGTGTGTGTGAGAGAGAGAGAGAGAGAGAGAGAGAGAGCGTCTGAATTTTCCAATATATGGTTTACTTTGTTTGTAAATGTCGAAGATAATACATTGATCGATGAGGTGCTTTGTGCGACCTATGACACCAGCAGATGTTGTCTGTCGCAAGAAAAATAATTGTGTGTGTGTGTGTGTGTGTGTGTGTGTGTGTGTGTGTGTGTGTGTGTGTGAAAGTGTTTTAGATTGTTCTGGATGGCTCTTCAAAACTGCCCAGCAACGCTCTGAATGTCTGGCGTCATTTGGTAATATGGTCTAAGCACCCTGAATTTTACAAGCACTTGGGTTCAATTATCACGAGATGTCAATATTTGCACTGACGCTGACACAGGTGTATTGCCATTAGTACTCCAAAGACATCGAACAAAACGACTTCATTTTCATCATCAATGAAAACCCTTACAGCGCCCACTTGTCAGGGTTCGTACGTTCAGTCCATCGACCGCCACACTTCCTGCTCCCGTATTATCTCATCGTAACTTGTCCTTAACACGGGCGGGCGGCGCCCCGCTGATCATTTACAAACTCAGACGAGGGGCGAGTCGTTATCGTTTGGATATCTGCCTGCTGTACTCGACGACCAAGCGCTTGCAATTTCATGGTTCGAAGCCCGCCAACAAGAGGCTCATTCTGGGTTTGCTAACAGAGCTCTCCTCGCGACAGGGCAGCAATGCTGAACAAGGATTGATTTGTTTTGTCTGATTGAGTTTAATCTGGACTTTTCTCCCTTTTTCGCCCCTTCGCTCTCCGTTCCAACAGGTTCATGACTGTCAGTTAGCTACTGTGGCAGAAAGCGCTCGGTTTTGTTCGCAGGAAATAGGAGTTAGTTGTTCGCATCGCCGAGAGAGCGAAAAGGGGAGGGGGTGAACTGAGGCAACGGAAGGGGGGGCCGGGGGCTGGGATACGGTTGGTAGTGAAGGTGGGGATTGAGATATCGTAAGGGGAGGGGGGAGGGGGTGTCAGTGTGTGTGCAATACACGATTTCAGCGAAAGTGGCGATTTTTTGGAGTGTTTATTTTGTGCATTCATAAACTCGCGGAATCGATGGCTTGTTTAATCTTGCTTCTAGGAAATGAATTTTAGTTGTGCTTTCTGGAGGAGGGTGGAAGGGAGAGGGTGGAAGAAGGAGACCGGGGGGGGGGGGGGGCGGCGGGGGGGGGGGGGGGGTGAGGATGTATTGAGTCGATCGGGAAAAAAGGGACAACTGATTTAAAAAAAAAAAAAGTTTCGATTAAATCGTGTTTTCTTCTTCTCCCTCTCTTCTTTTTCTATTTCCGTTTGGCAAACTGAATAATCTTGCGACAGAAATCATTTTGCTTGGTGCAGTGGCAATAAGAGTGGCGTTAATGTGAGGGTAGAGTGCCTGGCGAGTTTGCAGGCTGCTTCAACATCTGTCCGTTGAAAACCTATATAAGAAATCTATATTCATGCCGTGAGAAAGTTTGATATATAGTTCGTTAGTTAGTTAGTTAGTTAGTTAGTTAGTTAGTTAGTTAGTTAGTTAGTTAGTTAGTTAGTTAGTTGGGGCTTTACGAAGCAAGCAACAAAGACTATTTCGCGACTAAGTTTGTTATAAAGAAAGTTGTATTGTTGCTTTTGTTGCAGTCGTCGTTGTCGTTGTTGCTCCACCATGGCCCCATGTTTTCGTACTAATGCATAATTACATTCTAAACTGACCGAGAAATGATTAACCAGTCAAGCGTTCAGCCATAAATTAATAACACATCCACAACCTTTTTTTTTGTTTCCTGTATACCCTTTTGTGCTGCTTGAAGTGTAGAGTCAGGACACATGGAAACATGGACTGATAGCGGCGCAGAATGAGCCGCTCTTCTTCAAGAAGGCGCAGAAGAAATTAATTGAATTATTTTGTCAAGAGCACCCACCCACCAAATGAGTAGAGATTTCCCTTCGCTGGTGATAATGCCAGTTAAACAAACTTTCCAACGTTGAACACACTGAAGGAGTGAATACTTTCATCTTTTACATTGATTAACGGTGCGTCACTGAAGCGTTTAGAAGGTGGAGTCACGCACGATTGAGTAGGGTAATAGGTTGATCAGTCGTCCAGAAGAAACGTATAGGAGCAAGTGTGTGTGTGTGTGTGTGTGTGTGTGTGTGTGTGTGTGTGTGTGTGTGTGTGTGTGTGTGTGTGTGTTAGTGTGTGTGTGTGTCTGTGTCTGTGTGTGTGTGTCTGTGTGTCTGTGTGTGTGTGTGTGTGTGTGTGTGTGTGTGTGTTTGTGTTTGTGTGTGTGTGTGTGTGTGTGTGTGTGTGTGTGTGTGTGTGTGTGTGTGTGTGTGTGTGTGTGTGTGTGTGTGTGTGTGTTGGAAGACTTCAGCCCCTCACCAAATAAAAATATACATTCAGACTACTAATGAATAACTCGTCTATTAGTAAATAAGTTCTTTACTCACGCGAGAGAAATGGTCGTTGAAAACTTTTGGATCATGCTAGCACCGGAAATACTCGAGGCTTTTTTGGATGCACCCCCCCCCCCCCCCCCCCCCCGTAATACACCTTTTAAAAAACCAAGGTTAGGAAGTGCACACGCCCTCTCTATCTATCTCCCTGTCGTCGCCCCCATTATCTAGGTGTCCATTCACAATCACTTGGTCGTAGTGGAGCCTCGGGTCAACGAGGTCAAACAATCTGTAGGTAGAGAAACGATCCTATTACCGCCTGAACAGCCAACAATGGCTACTCAACGAGGCTCGTCTATTAAGCTGTGGCCCCGGAACTAAACCGATACGGAGTGCGCGCGACTGGTAGCTGCGCTAAGTGGGTTGAAATTAAAGGTACAATATGTTTGGGTCGGAGAGGTGGGTGGGTTAGGTTGGCTGGTTTGTTGGGGTTTGAACGTCCCCGCCGCGACAAGAGTGATCAGAGACGGCCCCTAATGGGCGGGTTATGGGGGGAAGGGTCAGCTACCCTAACTGAACAGTCCGGTTGAATACTATTCAATCCAGTCAGACTGCCACATCGGTCATATTTGATGTGTCATTGACTGTGATAGGCAAGGTACACAGACATAAAAAAAACGGGTAACGATATGGATTTTTTGGGGGGGTGGGGGGGGGGGGGGCTTAAAAACTCTGGCCGGTTTGTGTGGATCACGATAGACAAACGAGCACAGTGGGTCAACGATATCAGGCCGACGTAAAGGACCCGCAATATAGGATTGGACCCATCCGAGATGAGTCACAGGGCGAAATCATTGAACATTAGTCGACGACGATGCTGCATACACATTCGAACGGATCAACGTCCAAAAAGAGGACATCAGACCTGAATAACTTTCATCCACTTCAGTTCAGTTTCATGTATGTATGTATAATGGAAGATTTGGTGTGCGTGGCTTGTAACATAAAACAATAAGAAAAAAAAAACACAACAAAACACAATGTGTAAACGTGTGAACTTACGTAGGTCGCGTTCTACCTCATAGCTAAGCTTGTGCATACCAGCCGTACCCTTTTCATCGGCCTTCTCACTGCCGCGTGTCACGTGTTTGTCCCCCGTGGTGTTTTGTGCTTCTGAATGCAATATGGTTTTCCGTGTGTGTTGTGTTTCGGGTCATCTGGTGCCCTCTAGGGCGTTGGTGTATCGCTTTCGATTATCAGTGTTTAACGAAGTTGATTATGTTGAAAATTTGCCCGTTTGACATCTTGACGGATTGACCTTCAAGTCTTAGTACACTGAGTCATCTCTTCTGGTGCACACAAGATCTGTGTGTGTGTGTGTGTGTGTGTGTGTGTGTGTGTGTGTGTGTGTGTGTGTGTGTGTGTGTGTGTGTGAGAGAGAGAGAGAGAGAGAGAGAGAGAGAGAGAGAGAGAGAGAACTTGTACGTTTTGTTCTTTTGGCGTAAAAAGAAACAAAAATGCTTGTAGAAATCCAAATATAGGAAATGGTTTACGTTTTCACAGGCCCCCAGGCCCCCATGTTTGAGGCTAACACTTAAAAAATTAACAAAGGGGAACAACTCAAAAAAACAAAGAAAGACCCCCCCCAAAAAAAAAAAAAAAAATTTTTTTTTAAAGAAATGCCCCCCACCCCCCCCCCCCCCCACCCCTCCCCCCCCCCCCCCCAAAAAAAAAAAAAACTCTGAGAAAAAAGGAAAAACCACCACAACAACAAAAAAACCTTACAAAAAACAAACAAAACAACTCCTAAGAAACAACACAAGAAAACAAAACAATAAAACCTAAAACGACACACACAAAAAGCACCACCTACAAGTAAAACCGAAATCAACACGTAGTTTCCTCTTCTGCTTCTTCTTCTTCTTCTTAGTCCATCTGAAAACACGTTGTACTGTAACAATGTGCGTCAAAAAAAAAGTATTAACAACTTACCAAATCAGAAAAAAAGAAATGTGCAGTTTTCCTTGCGTTGCTTTGACTTCGACAACACGCTGATGATCGTTTGGCTGTTGTTGCTGTTGTTGTTGTTGTTGTTGTTTTGATTAAATTCTGCATCCGGCAACTACCATTTTCTATCATCAACCATTACCCCCTTTTTTCTTTACTTTTTTTTTTCTAGCTTCCGGTGTGGAGGTGTGTACCGATGCGCTATCGGGGACCGACTCGCCGCCTCTGCTGATGAAGACGAAGAAGCCCCGCAAGGCGAGGACGGCGTTCACGGACCACCAGCTGTCGTGTCTGGAGAAGTCGTTTGAACGTCAGAAGTACCTCAGTGTACAGGACCGGATGGAGCTGGCCGCCAAGTTGTCCCTCACAGACACCCAGGTCAAGACATGGTACCAGAACAGAAGGTAAGCATAATATACTGCGAGCGTTTGTTGGTGGTGGTGTTGGTTTGTTTTGTTTGGGGTGGGTGGGGGTGGGGGTGGGTTTGAGGTTATTTGTGTTTTTGTTGTTCGTTCGGTTGTTTGTTTTTGTGTCTGTTTTTGTTTTGTTTGTTATTTGTTTGTTGGTTTGTTTTTGTTGTTTTTTGTTTTAGTTTGTTTGTTGTTGTTTTTTTGTTGTTGTTTTTTTGTTGTTTTTTTTGTTGTTGTTGTTGGTTGTTTTTTTGTTGTTTTTTTTTGGGGGGGGGGTGTTTGTTTGTTTGTTTTGGGGGATAACTCGCCTATTTCACGATCGCTAGGCTCAATGAAAAACAGCTCTTTTTATTTTTGAATTGTTGAAAAACACACACACACACACACACACACACACACACATACACACACACACACACACACACACACACACACACACACACACACACTTGACATTTTCAATTTATTTGTGTAGTTGGTGAAAAATGGATGGACAATTCAATTTTGATGCGCTGTGGGTGATTTGTGGCTGAGCGTTTCATGAAAGTGTCCAGTCACGAATAAGTTAACACGACATTTGTCAAAGGATGGGTAGTTGTTGTTGTTGTTTCCGTTATTTAAAATGGCTGCATCATTGCACATTATCACAATTACAGTGTTCTTTTTGTCGTTCTTTTCAGGACAAAATGGAAGCGACAGACTGCAGTCGGCCTTGAACTTTTGGCGGAAGCGGGCAACTACGCAGCCGTGCAGCGCATGCTCCAGACGAACCCGTACTGGTTCACTTACCATCCGCAAGCAGCCGCCATCTTGTCCAACCTAGACGGCTTCTACCTTCGATCCCACTCCGAGGCCGCCGGAGGGTATCCAGTTCAAGGTCAAAGGCCACTACTTCCCCGTATGTTCATCCACGGCCTTCAGCAGCACGTCAGTCAGTTACCGCCGCCATCTTCGACATCGTCACTGTACAGCGGCGACTCGCCGAGAAGCTAATGTAGAAGGTGTCAGAGACTAAGACAGCGTGGCAATGATCACGTGACACATACAGCTGTGGCACAAATATGCCCAGGCAATGACAACCTTGTTCGCGGCGTGGCTGTGTCACTTCTGCCAGGACGGGTCAAAGAGCTTGTACTAAGATACTTTTTTTGTTTCTACCTTTTTGTCACTCAGTGTCCAACTGGTGGCTTTCAAATTCCGTGAAGGTTTGCGAGCATCATTGTCCTTTTCTTTGCTGGACATGTCGGCTGCCGCTTAATGATTTTTACCAAGACCTGTCGTCAGAATGGTGTAAATGCTTAACAGCTCCATGACTGAGGCTTCGCGCTTCAATGTAACCAAGGATAAAGTTTGTTGTCCTTAGGAAACTGAAGCTATGTTCAGCTCAAACGTTGGGTTACATATCTACTGTCAATTGGTAAACGGGTTTACCCGCTACGGATTTCTGTAAGCACTTAGGCCCGTCTACCATTTGATATCCTTCCCCAAACACCATTGACACAGATGAGCCGAGTTCCTAGTCATCCAAAGAACGGTTGCTGAGCGCAACACCCTGAATCACAAAAAAACAGCAGAAGTATGGATGATTTAGGGTTGAGCATTACTTTAGAGTTGAGAAGTACTTCGTCAGAGCAGAGACATACATAGAGAGATAGGAAGCTGGTTCTTGCAGCTGTTTACATCCTTTGCCAAATTAGGAACCAGGTCGCTGTTTAAATTTCAAATAACACAACTCTGAGTCCTCCATTTGCTTCCAAATGACCCCAACGCGTTTTGAAACAAGGTATCCAACAATGGGAAACTGTTTTTGCTCCAAACAAAATACAGACGTAGAAGAGTGTTGGCTCTGGCCTTGTGGCTCGTCTAGCACCATCCTGCATTGGGCTATCTTGGAGTAGTATGTTCTGTGGTCATTGGGGCTGTGTCACAAGGGCACATCTCTCTCTGGCCAATTTTCAGTTTGTCGTACATGTGGGCATTTAGTCTATTATGCCTTGTTCTCAGTCTGAACAGAATGATCTGATCAGACCTGTTGAGATGGTGGTACATGTAACTGTCAGACTGGCTGTGGTCCGGGTGCTGCTGCTGCCACCTTCTCTTAGAGATTGTCTTGATGGCTGTTGTCTCCTCAGGATAGGAGACCTGTCTCTTCTCTTGCTCGAGCTGTCCTCCTTTGCCAGTCTGTCTGCGGTTTCATTTCCGTGGATCCTGCAGTGGGCTGGGACCCACTGTAGATGCATACAAGCAATTTCTTGACAACTTGAAGAACTGCAGAGTTCTTGCGTGTAGTCATTGTTGTGTAGGACAAGAGAGACTTGACTGAAAAGCATGTGTTTTTTTAATCCCCTGGGAGAAACCATAAGCATCCCCTGCAAAAAATGAACATGATAAACTTAATGTGTCGTTTATCGTCCAAGTCGATGCTTTACATGATAATTATATTCGGTGCACAGACATTCCATCGACCGTATTTTGAACTCTGCTTTAAGATATTTTGACTTCTCTCGTGTTATGATAAATTGTGGTGATGAGACAATTTTACAGCGTTTGGTAATGGCAAATGTGTTTTCAGTCCCAGAATTTATAAAATTTAGTATTATTTTTCTTATACGCACGATCTCTGTCTGTCTGTCTGTCTGTCTCTCTGTCTGTCTGTCTCTCTGTCTCTCTGTCTCTCTCTCTCTCTCTCTGCATTCTCAAACTGCACTGTTCATTTTTCTTTTTAAATCAAATGTAGCATGCAACGTTTGTCCACAAAAGGCATCGATGGTTTGGAGCCACAGTCTGGTGGAAGAATTATTGTAAATTTATTTATTACTGTGGAAGAATGATGTGAATATTTGAGCAACTGAAAATCACTCTGTGTGTGTGTGTGTGTGTGTGTGTGTGTGTGTGTGTGTGTGTGTGTGTGTGTGTGTGTGTGCGTGTGTGTGTGCGCGCGTGGATGTGTGATATCCGAATACATTCCGAATAAGTCATCTTCTGCGTATGTATGAAAACTCCAAGTATATATCAATTTATGATCACGACAAAGTTTCATTGTTATACTGTTGTGAAGTAGGAGACGAAGTTTCTTGTTGTGGTTCTTGCTCTGAATATTGAATTGTGTCATAATTTTCTTATGCGACATTCTCTGTACTTTTGTCTCAGAAACAAATAAAGTGAAATGTCCGATTTGAGCTGCTCACTTTAAATCTGTGCGTGTGTGTGTGTGTGTGTGTATGTGTGTGTGTGTGTGTGTGTGTGTGTGCGCGCGCGCGCGTGCGGGGTGTGTGTGTGTGTGTGTGTGTGTGTGTGTGTGTGTGTGTGTGTGTGTGTGTGTGTGCGCGCGCGCGCGCGCGCGCTGTGTGCGTGTCTGTGAACCGTGATCATGATTTCAGGAATTTAACCCCAGCGTCCAAACTGTGTGCCGCTTCGCAAATAGCACCATTACGCATTTTATAAAGGGAAACGACACATGTCGCTGTTTGAAGACTATCATGAAGCGAGTCTTTATTCAAGGAAAGTAACGTGTTTGGTTACATTTTATTATGCTTGGTAGAACTGCAGAAAATAAATCATAGATAAAAAAAAAATGCAATAAAATAATGTAATTCTAAAATCCCGATTCTTAAATTGCTGAGCTGGAACTTTGAACCACGTGATTGTAATGTGTTCATGTCCAGTGTGTGAGAGAATGCGTGTGATTCACGTGAGCGTGCGATTCGCGTGAGCGTGCGTGTTGGGTTTAGCTTTGAGCCAAACGTTTTGGGGTAAAGCGCCTATATTAATGAGCTTACTGTTATTATTGTAGAACTGCAGAAATTTAGAGACGTTTTGTCTGTACAGTGTGTGTGTGTGTGTGTGTGTGTGTGTGTGTGTGTGTGTGTGTGTGTGTGTGTGTGTGTGTGTGTGTGTGGTTTAAACGTAAGGTTGCTATTTATAGTCCCAAATTTTGGACGCTGGGCATAAATGGCTTAATTCAAGAACACGGTGCACAGCCCAACGCCCAAAGCAGAGGCCTCTGTGATGCACAAGGATGAAAGGGGTATTGGAGAGGTGGGTGGGAGGGAGGGAGACAGTGGATGTGTCATTTGCTTACAGAAAATACCAATATCTAGGGTCAGTGTTCTGTTGAAGCCACCGCGACGCTTCGTCATCGCAATGGGAAAAGCATGTTCAGAGGTTATCAGGGTAGATCACTCCCGCACATACACCATCATTACCTCCCCGCCACCGACCAGTAGACGGCGCCTAAGTAGCGAGTTAAAGCGAGTGATTTAGATGGCTAACGGTAACTTGAGCAGAGATGGGATTTTCTGGCCTAGTGCTGAATGCATACCCTCAATATATAGCTGCGCTTAGCAAAATATTAGGCAGGGCTTAACGGCGAGGGAGCTCCACAAAGTGGGACCTGAATAACCGTTTGGCAGGTAATCAAACGTTACCCGGTATAATGTTGCAGGTGTTTTTGAGACCCCCATGGGAAAATGCTCATAAGAACAATGTCAGAAACTGGCTGACAAAAGTAGTTATTTGCTGATGAATTACTCTAAGCTTAGCATATCGCTCTTGTGACAAAGCGCATATCTGATCTTGAAAGGTCAAACTGGCTAAAACGAAGTATTGGTTTTACAAGAGTTTGAAAGGTTTCCCATTGTGTATTTTTGTAATTACATATTAACCAAACACGCTTCTTTCCAAGAATACAGACTCGCTTTTTGACAGCCTTCAAACAGCGATATGTGTCGTTTCCCTTGAAAATGTGTACTGGTGCTATTTGCCCCTTCAAGGACTTGTTTCTTGTACTTGAATGTCTTTCTGCTTGTTATGTTCAGAGGCTTCTGTACAATCTCATCTCAAACTAG
>JACVVK020000284.1:762500-800000 GCA_018292915.2 Batillaria attramentaria
TCTGAGCTGTTTTCGCGGTATCTATCAACACACCACTTAGACACCTGGACAGTGACAGCGTCTGTGATGCTGGCACTGAGCCAACAGAAGCGTACTCGATGACGCGACGACCACGCTAAGCGCTCCAGTAGTGTAACAACAGTCGAAGAATTTGAATGTTCGACTGACAGCTCGCGCAAAGTGTAAAACAACACTGTATAGCATTAAGAGCTGTACTAATCATCAAGATAGAGTGTTTCGAGCGTACAGGCGCACTCACGAGCGAAACTGTTCCAAAACATAAGCTGGTTTAGCAAAGATGAAATCAGCCTGTTTGATATTTGTGTTGACGTTTTCCTCGTTGCCCAGTCTGTGGCATCACCCTTCTTAAGAGGCTGTGAGGTGGGTGTTTAGGAGTTTAACATACTTTTCCACCTGGTGTGGGTGAAATCAAAGACGGGGCAACGAGATAAAGACCAGTACAGGCTCCAGCCGGGATTCGAACTCACGACTCGAGCAGTGGGAGTCCAACGCTCTACCATTCGGCTATTCCGCCCGCCCCCCTCCCCCCCCCCTCTTTTTAGAAAGTCAAGCTCGCAAATGAACCAACCAAAACAAGCTCTGTATACAGTCACTGGAGACTCTCTCTCTCTCTCTCTGGATCTCTCTCTCTCCCCCCTCCCCCTTATGTAATTTGAAACCGACACATGGTGCTGCTTAATTTCATTGTCTTTATGTACCTTTTACGTCAACGGTGGACGGTTTCCAGTAAAATGAATTCCAGTTACCCCACTTCTGAAGAGTTCTCAGCGGCAGCCTAACACGCACTTATCACGACCGATCTGGCAGAAGCAGAAATGGCTTCTCGTATCGTTCCCAAATTTCCCTCTTTAGAGACTGTCTGTCAGTCGGTCCCACCCTCTCTCCATCGAAACTGGGGGAAATTACAGAGCAGACGACACTCAGGGATCTTTGTCAGACGACGTTTTGGCTGGTCTAAATGGAGGAGCCTTTCTACAAACGAGGCTTTGTTTTGAAAACGAGGCTTAGGTTTTTGCTCGAAACGAGGCTGTGACTTTGAAATGAGGCTTTCGTTTCGATGGCCGAGGCGGTCTTTCACGTTCTCGTTTTTTTTGAAATGGCAAAAACTGTTTACGTTCATCACTTCAGGTAATGGCTGTTTCAAATTACTCGGTTGTATACATTACTGACTCGAGTTCAACCAAGCAGCTTTCATTCTGGGAGGAATTAGTTTGAAAAACACTTCCTAGGTTACCAAATTTAAGAACTGGTGTCATTAAAATTATATACCGCATGCTATATTGGCTTCACCTTTTAAGGAAAAAAAGTAAAAAAAAAAAACCCAGTGCACTATAATGAGCACTTTATTTATTTATTTATTTTTTTATAACGAATGTCTTTCAAAGTCGATTCAGACTTAAAGACCAAGAAACAATCACGCGAGACTCAATCAACGAAACATTACAACCGGAAAAAAACCAAATTATTGAAAGACTAGCTCATAATTTGTCGTCGTATAACGATCTGCTGTGTCTTAAAAGATGTCCTTTGTTTTGAAATGTCGATGTCAAGGTCATCAAAGATATCCTTTATTTTGGAAGGTCGAGGTCAATCAAGGTCATCAAAGCTGTCCTTTATTTTGAAAGGTCGAGGTCAAGGTCATCAAAGATGTCCTTTATTTTGAAATGTCGAGGTCAAGGTCACACAAATCTCTATTGTTTCTATTGTCTGTATTCATACCGCTGTGTTCATCGTGTACCAGACGACATTACTGTTCCCTGTTTTATTGTACGTCCCCATATGGACGACCAGGCCACTTTCTAGAACACAAAAGACACGCCAGACCCCCAGAAGAAAAAAAAAATTCCACCCACACGCACTCATTGAAACAATTTACCATGGGGTCGTTTTCCGCCAGGGGTATCTTGATTTGACCTTTCACCGCTTCCGCCGGCGCCGTGAGTTGCGCGCGCAATGTGTTAATTAGTGAGTAGGCATGGCGGTCCAGACGAACGGCTAAACACTGATACCTCTCCTTTTAAAAGCTTATGATACGTCTGATTTTTTTTCTTTTCTTTAGGAGGGGAGAGGAGAGGGCAGGGAGGGCAAGACTAGACATGAGGGAGTCTGTTTCGTTGTGGCGAACCTTACCCTGTTATCTCCTGGGCGACTGTCTTTCGTTAAAAGGCAGCGCGATGACAAAATAGTCCCCGCGCATTAAGACGTGTGGTCTAACCACGGGGGCCCTCAAAAGGGAGAGAGGTTTCGGGTAGAGAGTTCGGAGACGGAAAGAGAAGAGTTAATTTTATGTTTCGCGAGGAGGAGAGAAAGATTTTAAAGGGACAGTGCGTGCGTGCGTGCGTGCGTGCGTGCGTGCGTGCGTGCGTGCGTGCGTGAGAGAGATTCTTTTCAAGTTATACGTCACTTAGATGATTTTAAACACTGGCCGGGAGGCTGTAAAAAGTCTGTACAAATTTCATCCCGGTCGGGAATGGAACCCTAGAACTTTTGATAGAGAGTGCAAAGTTCAGCAACTTGGACTATTAAAGGGTAGGTACAAAAGTGGACAGCATAGGCGGTTTTTAAAATTTTAATGTGCTATTCCGAGATTACCAGGTTCCTTAGAAGACAACTTTTGTCATTAAACAGTTCCGCTCACATGAACGCTGCACACTCAACAAAACTTATTGTAATGGTAAGTAGAGATGTGAACGAAATAATTTATGACGTCTTCTGGCTGTGAGAACGTGTATTCGAAGGTTTATAGTGCTTTTGGTGATTCAGTCACGATATGTAGAGATGTAATTATATGACGTCTTCTGGCTGCGAGAACGTGTATTAGAAAGTTTTAAAGTGCAGTGCTTTTGGTGATTCAGTCGCCAAAGATTTTCGGCGATAACTGTTTATGGAGCCACTTTTGTAGACCTATCAAAGAGAAAAAGGTGATGCTGACCTATTTGCCTGATCTAATGGTTTAAGACCTCGTCACTAATGCGAGAGGTCAGGTTCGAGTCCCACTCGGGACCAAGAATTTTTCTACCTCGTAACAATGTGGCACCGTTCATTCGGGCCGACCGTCGGGGTTCTCTCCGGGTACTCTGGCTTCCTCCCTCTCTGCTTTGGAAATGCTCAGCCCACAAAATTTAAACATAAATGAAATTCTAAAATTCCGAAAGTTAAATCGCTGAGCTGGCCCTTCGCACCACCTGATTGTAATGTGTTCATGTCCAGTGCTTGAGAGAATGCTTGTAATTCGCGTGAGCGTGCGTGTTGGGTTAAGCTCGCGGCGCTTTGAGCCAAATATTTTGGATAAAGTTCCTATATTAATGGTCTTGGGAAAAGGAAGAGAGGCCGGCCTCGCAACAGCTTGAGGCGGGACACTGAGGCAGAGTTATATAAGCAGGGGACCAACTGGACTGGAGTGGCAAGAATAGTTCAGAACAGAGTGCGATGGCGAAGGGTTGTCGATGGCCTATGCTCCACGTGGAGCCAGGGGCCTAAGTAAGTAATTAATGGTCTTATTGTTAAGTAGAGACGCGAACGAAATGATTATATGACGTCTTCGGGCTGGGAGAACGTGTATTCGAACGTTTTATATAGTGCGTTTGGTGAGTCAGTCGCCAACGATTTCCGGTGATAACTCTTTTAGGGAGCCACATTCTTATGCCTATCAAAGAGAAAAAGTTGAGGCTGACCTATTCGCCCGATGTAATGGTCAAGACCTCGTCACCAGTGCGATAGGTCAGGTTCGAGTCCCACTCGGGGCAAATAATTTTTCCTTCTCGTACGTGACACTGTTCTTTCGGGCTTATCGTCGGGGGCTCTCTCCGGGTACTCCGGCTTCCTGCCCCTCTGCATTGGAAAATTTAGCCCACAATATTTGTAAATAAATGCAAATCTAAATTACAAAACTTACATAGCTGAGCCGACCCTTCGCACCACGTGAATGTAATGTGTTCGTGTCTAGTGTGTGAGAGAATGCGTGAGATTCACGTGAGCGTGCGTGTTGGGTTCAGTTTGCGGCGCTTTGAGCCAATTCAAGAAATTGGGTAAGGCGCCTATACAATACACAGTAATTATTATTATTATTATTATTATTATTTATTTCATGACAGTCGGGGGTTCTAAGTTTTAGTCTGCAATATACCCCCCCCCCCCCCCCCCCCGAAAGTTTCAGGTGACAATGACGTAAATGGTACCAGTTATCACGCTCAGTAATTGACGTTGACTCTTACAACCTTCATGACACAGCAAGACTTGTTGGAATGATCTCCCAGCATCAATCAGATATCCAGACACAAAACCTTCCCTCAAGCAAAGTCTGAAAACACACCTCTTCAGTTTTCTCACCCAATAGCTGTTGCCACATAATCATCTTGCTCTGTGTGTGTGTGTGTGTGTGTGTGTGTGTGTGTGTGTGTTTAGAAGCCCGGTAGTTAAATGTATGTGTGGAGGCATGTTGCCTGTGAATGTGCTTGTATTGATTGTAAAGTGCCCTGAGCTCCCTTAAATACCCATATTATTTATGATATAAATCAGTTTGAAGCTAGCATTAAACATTAAACAACATAGTACACGCAGAGCGGCTAACATTCTAACGTTGAGGTAACAGTAACTCTGTGAGTATTGATATGTTTTATTACCCAGTAGTTGTTCTCAAGAGAAACCTCTTTTTTTTATTTCTTGTCTTTTTGTCCGCCGCTATACCGTGGGTACCCGGTAAGGACACAGGGTACATACTCGCCCAAAGGCAAGGCCAGGCCGTACCCCCTTCTGGCGACAAGTTGCCTATCGCCTCAATCGGCCACCCCGCCCCCGTCGCCCGCCCTGCACCCGTTTTAAGTACCCGACAATGGTGCGTTAAACACCCGTAATTTGGCTCCCGCTTGAGCTTCGTTTGACGGGGGGCTTCTATACTCGCGCAAGCGGCCGGCTGAGGCGAGATAGCGACTGGAGATTGCGATAGGGATTTGCAGCTTTGAGTTAGAAAAGGCGAGAGACAATTTGAAATTTCTGTCTCTTGAAGGTCGCACGGCGGCAGACTTAAAGGTCTGCTCTAGCTATGCATGCGTGTCTTTTGAATCACGTGTAGAGTGTAGGGGTCGGAATTAAAAGCTCAAGACAGACTTTGTTGAGAAATGCTCCTTGTATGAAAGAAACACCTACTACTACTACTACTACTACTACTACTACTACTACTACTGCTGCTGCTGCTGCTGCTGCTGCTACTACTACTACTGAAGTTGACGACACTGGTGATTGTGGTGATAAAACAGTAAAACCATCGCCACAAAGTGACACGAACTGAATTCATGAGGGAGCTATACAATAAAACAATACGAACAATACAAAAGCCACACAAATAAAACAAAGTACGTATATCCATAAGGGGAGCCGGGGTGTTCGAATGGTAGAGCGTTGGACTTCTAATGCTCGGGTCGTGAGTTCGATCCCGGCTGGGGCCAAATATTTGTGCTGGCTTTTTCATCGTTGCCCCGTCTTTGGTATCACCCTATGTGGTGGAAAAGGACGTTAAACCCCTAAACACCCACCCACCCCACCCACGTGTTTCCATAAGAATCATGTTGTCCAGCTACGTGTGTCCATCCTCCTGCATAATTATGTTAGGCAGATTTTTTTTAAAGACATAAGACATATATTGGATCCTATGAAAGGGAAATTACAGTGCCTGCTCCTCCTTTGATTAAGAATAAATTATTATGTTCCTACAAACACCCACTCACTCTGATGCGCACACATTCACGCACTCCCTAAACATAAATACTTAAATATACGAGCACATACATACAAAAATAAATTAATAACTGAAAAACTCGAAAAGGTATCAGTTTGGTTTGGTTGTCCCCTCTTGTAAAAAGACACATGGATGTGCATGGCGTACATCTTGTTCTGATACTGACGTCTGCAGCTCCACGCAATGTTCTCTCTGGCGAGGGGAGTCTGTTTAACCGGTTCAGCGCCAGATCCAAGACTGGAAGGTCAAAGCCGGGTTCCAATCCCGACTAGCCAAAAATTGCACCTTTTTTAAAATAGTTCTTCCATCTCTGGAGTCACCTTCGCCGTTCTCAGAAGAGGTTAAAACCTCAAAACACCCATCCATCCATTCTCCCCCCGTGCGCGCAATACTTTCCACAAGCAATGAAGACCTTTAACTCAATCAGGGCGTATGATGTTTCTCTGCTCTCACCGAGTGACTTAAACGTCTATAGCGTGAAAGACTCTCCAGACAGGGATAGGGTTTCCAGTCTCAAACTGATAGCTGACATGTGTATTAGAGACTTTACATGCTTGGAGAAGGGGAAGGGGACCCACGTTTAGAAATGATACATTCTCCTCCCTGACCCAAGTCACAGTTTCTGAAAACCACTAATCATTCCTAGACAATACCTGCGCCATTATTGCCTCTCGTACGGGCGTCACTGGCTGGTGACGCAGTGTTGGAACTTGGAAAGAATCAATTTTTATCATTATCCCAGGCTGGTATTGTTCAAACGTGACCTTGAAACGCGCCATGTTTCCATGTTGATTACAGGCTTCAGGACACTAATGGAAATTTTCAAGAAAACGCTATATATTCATATTAAACATAATGTCGCGTATGACACCCAAAATATGCTTTAAAATCCCCCTCCCCCCCCCCCCCCCAAAAAAAAAAAAAATCACAAAATTCCAGCAGCCAAAGACTCATGTGTAGATTAAATTTCAACAAATTCCAATATTCCGTTTTTCTGGCAATGTTAGCAGCGACCACATACCCCCTCATTCCTCTGTTGTCTGCTGGCTCTTGTACCAGTCGCGCATGAATACAAACAGTCCACAAGCCAGGCTCATTTTTTCCTAATTTTACTATTACCTGGCATGAAACTTATTTACAAAGCCAACAAAAATCCCCAGATTGCCATTTTTTATTCTGCACACAAAGTTAAAAAGGGGCAAAAATTTTGCACTATTTTTAACGTAGTCGTTACTACATGCCCCGGAAGCTGTTAGTGTCCTGTAGCCTTAGGCCAGCTTGTGTTCTGGAACAGTTTTGCATGTGAGTGCTTATGTCTGTTATAGGCGTCACTGACTTGCTGACGCAGTGTTGGACGTAGTGTTTTTGTTTGTCCTGTTGAATAGAAGGCACAATGCCGAAATGTCGACGTGTTTGACTGTGAAATGTGCGTGTCTTGTAAAATGAGTGGTTCATATTATTCTTTTCTTGTTGCGTCTAATTGTTTCTACTTCCACTTGCAGCCAGTTTCGCAGCCTTCTAAGTTAAAGTGATTGGCTGGTTGGTTGGTTGGTTGGTTGGTTTGTCTTAAGTTTTAAAAAAATGGTTGTTTGGTTGGTTGTGTTTTTTTTCCCCACCTCATAAGGGCGACATCAAAGACGGGGCAATAAGGAAAAAAAGAAAAAGGCATCAGAAAATGCTCACTGTCAAACTGAGACCTACCTCAACCCCCACATCTCTCTCTCTCTCTCACACACACACACACACACACACACACACACACACACACACACACACACACACACACACACACACACACACACACACACACACACACACATAATTCGTGAACCACCGTTGCAAAGGTTGCTTTATTTGAATTTTTATTGAGCATGTCATAAGTACGTCTTGTTTCTGCTCAAACTGTTTTTCTGTACTTTCACCAGTGCAACTAAATAAATCTGTTTGAACCAAAAGTTTGGCTCACAGCCAAGATTCGAACTTACGACCAGAGCCTGGAGAGTCCAACCCTCTATCAGCTCGGCTACTCGTGTTCCTTACGTTAAAAAGACCGTTCTTCGAGGAGACGTCTGTCGTAACCGCTTCTGCCTAACTAGAAACCAACAAATAAGCTACCCGTCTACTCTATATCTCACACGGTATCGCTATAAACAGTATTGTCTTACAGGCGTTTAAACCCTCTGTCAGCCGCGAGAAAGACTAAGTGAGCAGGATTATCTGCCCATGACAGCATTTGCCGCGGAGCGAGCGCGACAGATTTTTCAACATCCGGTGATGAGTAACTGGGGTTATCTCCCCATTGTCGATCCCATCCGCCCCTCTTCCTCACAAGATCTACATCTGATAGTGAGGTACGTGTTCGTGTACCGGTCATTGCACTGTAGGTGGAGAGAGGAAAGTACTTTATATGAAACTAGGCATAGTTAGAAAGACTTCGTAATGAGGACTTCTCTGAGCAGCGTAACCCACTTCCATGTTAATTAGGCACGTTAGGGGTACTATTAGCCAATCGCAGCGCGTTAGCCGCTCGCGGCCTTTGCCGTGTGAGTTTAATTTACATGTAAATGAGTTACGCTGCTCAGCGAAGTCCTCCTTATGAAGTCCTACTAAACATGAGTAAATTATGCATATGTCAGAACGGGGAGCCGGGGTGGCCGAATGGTAGAGCGTTGGACTTCAAATGCTCGGGTCGTGAGTGCGTATCCAGGCTGGGGCCAAATATTTGTGCTGGCTTTTTCATCGTTGCCCCGTTTTTGATATCACCCTATGTGGTGGAAAGGGGCGTTAAACCCCCAAACACCCACCCCCACCCCGAATATGTTAGAGCACAATATCTTGTCCATGTTCCATGTTTTGATACAGTTGAATCTACGATAGTTCGGCGTGTTTCATTGGCTGTTACATTTCAAATGTCGTTTTAATCTCTCTTATAGCTTTTGTGCACTTTCAATCCAGTGTCCATTGTAGTTTCAGCCCCAAACTGAAAGGGTGGGAGTTCGGGTGTTTTGGGGGTTTAATGTCCTTTTCAACCACGTACGGGTGATATCAATGACGGGGCAACGATGAAAAAGCCAGCACAAATATTTGGCCCCAGCCGGGATACGAACTCACGACCCGAACATTAGAAGTCCAACGCTCTAACATTCGGCCACCCCGGCTCCCCCCCCCCCCCCCAAAACTGAAACGTGGGGGATCGCGCATATGGAGGAACTGTTAGGCACAGCCAGAAAACAGAAGAGAACACATGCCTTACTAAGATCTTCACGTTACTAGTCAGGGTCTAAAATTAGGAGGTACAAGGTTCGAAATACATCGTGAATCAAAACATTTACAGAGTACCATGATAGTTTGGCGGCATTCACTGAAAGACACCTTGGGTGTCTGGGTGTTTCTTGACTGTTGATGAAACTGATGACACCCAAAGTCTCGGCTTTGGAAAATAACACTGAAGAAAAAAGTTCATGACGTCAGTGATAATTTGACGTATCAAGAAACTGACGCCTGAACGTGTTATGCCATTGATGATATTTATTTTAGTGAGGAGCTAGAAGAAATCTCTCTCTCTCTCTCTCTCTCTCTCTCTCTCTCTCTCTTGACACGCAATTTTTTCCTCTGGTGATCACGAGTGCAGTTTTTGCTAATTAACCCGGACTAATTGCTTCGTTGGTGATTGTGATTACCGTGGTCCTCCTCGCGATCCTTCGCTGATTCTAGCGGTGTAAAATTCATGCTGGTGATATTAGGAAATGACGAGGAATTTTCCACGACTTTTCCTGGACTTGGGTGCGGCTTGAGTTGTGACTGATCCAGTGACACGGTGTGTTCATGCCGATTGACAATACTCTGTACACTGTACACTGCACGACATGGGCAGCACGGGAGGCGCGATTTCGTGCGATGTTTTACAGAGCATGCTGGACAAGCAAGAGCAAAGTATCAAGAAGTGTGTAAAAGGCGAGATACAGAACCTGAAGTTGTGCATTGACAGATTGTCAGCCGAGTTTTTACAGATGAAGCAGCGTCAGGATGGCATTGAGAAGAAGACGTCTCAGTTGGAACAGTCAGTACGGTCAGTGTCAGCCTCTTTTGATGCATTTGACAATAAACTGGATAAGCTGGAAGGATTCTCCCGCCGCGACAACCTCCGCTTTTTTGGTGTCCCCGAAACAGGTGAGGACTCATACGCAACGTGTGCAAGCACGATCGTGAACATTTTGACTGACACAGTGCCTGGCAAGGTATGGTGTGTTGAAGACATAGTCCGTGCGCACAGACTCGGCAAACGTGTTAATACTGATCGGGGCCGTGACAGTAAACCTCGCCCTGTGATTGCCAGGTTTACACGGTGGGCTGACAAAATGGACGTGTTAACAAAGGGGAGAGCGGCGCTAAAGGCTAAAGGTGTGACTGTTGCAGGCGACCTGACTGAGCGACAACAGTCCATCATCAAAGGCTACCGGGACGACGGCGTACGAGCGTACTATATAGGCGACCGCCTTGTTGTTGCGGGCCCGTTCCAGCACATACATGATGACAGAGCAAGCGGTGCGCACCACGAACTGAACGCTGGCTACAAAGACCCCGTCCGAGACAGGCGCCCACGTCAGCTACATCAGCGGCGGCAGCAACAACAGCAGCGGCAGCAGCAGAACGGGCATCAACAACCGCCGCGCCGGCGGAGCGTCTGGAAGGGTGGTGCTTGGGAACCCGTCAGTCACGGTATGGAGCAACCCGATGGTGGCGTGGAGTGGCGACAGTCATGGGGCGGGCATTCAGCCTTCCATCATGCTTGGAGTGAGCCTGAAGGAGATGCATCACAATGGTACAATCGCTTCACTCCATTAAGCGGTCCATCTGGTGACTGGGCTGAGGTGGGATACAGCGACACCAACAGCAGCGCGAACAGTTACGACAGCGACATGGACGACAACAGCAGCAACATGGCCGATGCGTCTGAGAGTGCTACGTGCTCGCATGACATGCAACAGGTGTTGAGTGCAGCTTGTGCAGCACCGCCTACTGCAGCCTTAGCCACCACTCCCACTAAAACCACCGTTACCACTGATGTGGTTGTTAACCCTCTACAGGCTGCTGCAGTTGCTGGTGATGATGTAGCTGCTGGATGTGGTGTTGTGGTCCCGCCGTTATCCACCCTCTGTAGTTCCAGAATACCTGCCACCCTCACTCCACTTACCCTTGGATCTACCGCCGCTACTGTTAGGCCTACTGTTGTCATTCCCACCCCTGTCACATCTCCCTTTACGACTACAGTGCCCCCGCCAGTCACTACCACCACACTGGATACAGTGGCCTTCACTGCGCCTACGACCACCGTGACCACCGCGGCAACCACCACCACCACCACCACCACCACCTCCACCACCACTACATCAGCGCCGACAGCGTCCATCACTGCTACCAGTATGTTTGCAGAGGCAACGCTAAACAGTACCACAGCTCAGATACCAGCGACGACTACAGTGTCAACAGCCGCGACCACGCCAGTCACTACCGTTACCCAGCCAGCTGCGATCGGCCCTTCAACTTTCGTTTTCACTGCTGCTGGTCTCGTTGATAGCAGTGGTACTACCGCTGGAGGCGCTACCGGGAATCCCGTGCAAGTCGGGTCACGAGGTCGCAGCGTTGCGACACGCAGCATGTCATCTGGTTTTGGCAGTGCAGGGATGGATACCTCGCAGAAGAGAATACCCGGCGAGTGGCGGCTGAGCATGGGTAAATCTAGGGGGGCTGCCAGTGCAACAGGTAGAGGTGATTCCAAGTACCCGGCACAGGCCAAGAAATCTAGGAAATGAAGTGACGCGGCCCATGACACGAGCGGCGTACCTACAAGGGCCATGCACGAGCAGGGATGTTTTCTGCCAAAACCGGTAGGTGCAACTGAAAACATTTTGAAAGATGTTGCCCGGGATTCCTCCTGTTATCACTTACCACATCTTTCTACAGTGTGCAGTACTGACAGTAGTCATGAGGTGTTAGGGGAGTGCTGTTGTGCTATGAGAAAGTGCAGAGATTGCAGCCGGCTACATGTATTTGGGTCAGGTGTCAGTAGGTCACGTGACGCTCGCGCTGTTGTATGTGGGTCAGTAGGACTTGCCAGTGACAGCACTGATTTCGTGACAAGTTCTGGGCATTATGCAGCCACAGGTGAGGATACAGCGCTGCATGTTGATGTTGACACGTTAAGTGATGAACTAGGTGAAGCCATTATAGATGCCGTTGACTATAAGACTTGTGGAAAATTGAGGAAAGTCATTGGGACTGTGGATTTGGACAGTGTTGACAATAGTACACGAAGACAAGAACCTGTAAATCCAGCGTGTGCACCGAAGCAGGACAAATTGACATTCTTAACATATAATATTGAGGGCCTCACAAGCATACATGATTCAGACTTGATGGGCTACTTGGATAAATTTCACTTTATTTTGTTGGTTGAAACCTTTTTTAAAACTGCTCCGGTTGGGATGTTTCCTAATCATAAAGTATTTGTGGCACCAGCTATGAAGTTATCAGAGACTGCTACTCGTCTTTCTGGTGGTGTAATGTTGCTTGTTCGAAAAGAAATTTCGCATTTTGTCCAACAGATCCTGGTCGAGTTTGATAACATGATTGCCCTATGTGTCTCCAAAGATCTTATGCAAACTGATTCAGATGTGGTGGTATTAGGTGTGTACATTCCACCAGCTGGCTCTGTCTATTATAAGGAAACTGAAATATATAATGGTATCTCCATGCTAGAAGACTGTATTCTTGATCTAGCTAGGTTACACAGTGACTATCCATTTATCATATTTGGGGACCTGAATGCAAGGACTGCTGCTGAAAATGTTACTAGTATATATATGTTGACTTTACTGATGAGATCCTGGGATTGACTGATGAGGGTTTGACAACAGATGTGTTTGAGCGTACCTCAGCTGATAATACTGTTAATCAGTTTGGTAGATATCTGCTTCAAGTTTGCGACGAGTTTGATTTCTGTATAGTAAACGGTCTTTTAGGTGGGGACTATTCAAACAGTTTCACATACGTTTCCAGTAATGGTTGTAGTGTTATCGACTACTTCATTGTGTCTAAGTCATTACTTAAGAAATGCCACAACTTGCATGTTGTGCCTAGGATTGATTCCAAGCACATGCCTGTAGAACTGCAGTTCATCTTGCAGAGTGCACCAGTAGAAATAGAAATTGGTTTACCTCCACCTAGTAACTACACTTATGAGAAATTTGTGTGGAATAAGGGAAGGCTTAATGAATTTCATAATGGTTTACACTCAGTGGAGGTTAAGAAGTGTTTTGATGATGCCATGTTGCTAATACATTCAAATGTGGATTCTGCTCTGTTAAAATTCAATAATGGATTGAAGCTAGCTGGTGACTGTATGAAACGTACTATCCACATTGGCAGAGAAAGAAGGCAGATTTGGTTTGATCTGGAATGTAGTCAAAGCAGAAAGGCACTTAGAAGGGCTTTAAGAAAGTTCAGTAAATTTCATAATGATGAGGACAGATTGAGTTATTTACAGAAAAGGAAAGAGTACAAACAGTTGTTACGTACAAAAAAAAAGTGATCATAAAATACACACGATAAATACCCTGAAAGAGAGTACTAAAGATCAGAAATGTTTTTGGAACACTGTTAGATCTATACAGAGGAAAGGTACAGGTGTTACATGTAATTCTATTTCTGCTAAGAGATGGTACGAGCATTTCTATAGTGTTTTTAACTCTTGTCCAGATGGTCCACTGGGAAATGATGCGAATGTTTTGAATGCAACTGCACATGACTCTGTTCATACTGCTGTTGATGATGATGATGATGCTGATGTACATATAGCTGATGCCAGCTCTGTGGGTGATGCTGCTGATTATGACTTGTTAAACAGAACTATAACTGAAGATGAGGTACAGCAAGCTGCAAGAGCACTTAAGAACAACAAGGCTGCAGGGCCTGATGGGTTAATAGGAGAATTTTTTAAGTATTCATTGCACATCATCACACCCTTTCTCACCGCATATTTTAATTACTTGTTTGACAACGGCAAGTTTCCAGATTCATGGTCTGAGTCCATTATCCAACCGCTGCATAAAAAGGGTGATGTTAATCAGCCTGATAATTACAGAGGCATTTCTTTGTTGAATATCTGCAGTAAAATATATAGTTCTATTTTGACCAAGAGACTCTCCTCATGGATTGAAAGAAACAATATTGTTGGTGAGGAGCAAGCTGGCTTTCGTAAAAAGCATAGTACAGTTGATCATATATTTACCATAACGTCCTTAATACAGAAACAGTTAGTTAGACACAAAAAATTGTATGTAGCTTTCATTGATTTTCGGAAAGCGTTCGACATGGTTGCAAGAAGTAAGCTTTGGCAGATTTTACATAAAAATGGGGTACAAGGGAAGTTACTGGGTGCACTTAAAAGTATGTATGCAGTAGTTAAGGCACGAGTTCGTACTGGTGGTTCTGGCCTGTCAGACTATTTTGACTGCCCCCTCGGCTTGAAGCAAGGAGAAAATAGCAGCCCGATTCTTTTCTCATTATTTATTAACGAATTAACCGTTGAAATGAGAAACAGTGGCCAACATGGTATACAGCTATCACCTGATTTGTTGCAATTAGTTATCCTTCTCTTTGCTGACGACATTGCATTGGTTGCTGATACAATTGTCGGTTTACAAAACCAGCTGAATATTCTGTGTAATATGGCTAAGCGCCTGAGCCTTGTTGTGAACATGGAGAAGTCAAACATTGTAGTTTTTCGTAATGGTGGGCACTTAGCTAAAAGAGAAATTTGGTTTTACGATGGTAAGAAAGTTAATATTGTCAATGCCTACAAGTACCTAGGAATTTTTCTGTCCACTCGTTGTGTTTTTACACAGGCTGTTGAAGATCTTGCCGGTAAAGCACGTAGAGGTGTCATTTCAATACTTAAAGTACTGTGGCAGCTTGGTGACCGTTGTCCATCACTGTTCTTTAAACTATTTGATGCACAAGTACAGCCTATACTTCTATATGGCTCTGAGGTTTGGGGGTTATCAGTTGATCAAAATATTATTGAAAAAGTCCATTTATTTGCTATGAAAAGGTTTCTGGGTGTGTCCACCAGAACTCCAAATGCTATGATCTATGGTGAATGTGGTCGGCACCCCTTACATATAAATATAGCTGTGAGATGTATAGGATATTGGTTAAAATTGATGCAGCTACCAGAAGAAAGGCTGCCTAAGAAAGCATATAACATGCTATTGAATTTACATACACAGAACAAAGTTACATGGGTCCATCACATTATGGTTATTCTGTATCGTTATGGTTTTGGTTATGTGTGGGAAAACCAAGGTGTTGGGCATGTAAAAAGGTTTCTGAAAGTATTTAAGCAGCGGCTAATAGACTGTTTTCAACAGGAATGGCATTGTAAATTAAACAGCAGTGAGCGTTTTTTTTTCCCATACAATACATACAAGACTTCTCTAGTACAAAGTTCCTTCCTGAATGGGCTTAACCACATAGGTATGAGAGACGCACTTATAAAGTTCAGGCTTGGAGTTTCACATCTAAAATGCCATACGCTTCGCTACAGTACAGAAGGTGAAGTTTGTTGGAAATGTCCATTTTGTGAAGAGGATGAGACAGATATTCATTTTCTATTTGTTTGCACAAAATACGCAGAAATTAGAACACAGTTCATACCCCCAAAGTTTACACGCCGCCCAACCCTTTTTAAATTTTCAGCTATTATGGCAAGCAACAGTGTTACCCTCATGCGCAGTCTGGCCTTATTTATTTACAAAGCTCTCGAGATCAGACAGAAGTGTGTCTAGATGCATAATGTTAAGTTTTACCTCATGCACCTGTGGTCTAGTATATTATCTAGTATTTGTAGTAATGTAACGTTTGCATCTTATTATTGTTCTGTATGTACTGTGCCTTGTGCTCGAGATGTGCTGTTTCAAATTTTATATATATATAGATCTGTGTGAATTGCGGTTGAGTATGCACTGTTCCCCCCTTCAGTCATGGGCCTTGAGCCTCCACTGAATAAAACAGTTGTCACAGTTGTCATTGTCTCTCTCTCTCTTGCCATTGTAGTCTTCATTTTTATTGTTGTAGCAACGGCTGATTAAAAAGTAATCATTGTTTGGTTAAATCACTTCCGCTGGAAAATAAAGTTCGTTCGTTCTTACTCTCTGTCTGTCTGTCTGTCTGTCTCTCTCTCTCTCTCTCTCTCTCTCTTAGATCTTATCATCGTATGATGGACGAGGTGGAACAAATCTGTGCCCACCGTTTTGCTCGGGTGTATTACCGGGTGGGAGGATAAAGGGTGGACGGAGGGGGTGGGAACAAAGTCAGACTGTCGGCACGTGAGCCACATGAGACTATTCGCCGGTGTCCAGTTCCACACAGGAGTGTCTATTTACACGCTCGACTTGCGGCTGAATGTCGTTGACACGTCCATGGTAAACCTCAGTCTCATTCTGAACGTGTTGGAGAGGAATTTTGGTTGGAGACGTCATTTGTTTATGGTGTAATCCTTTTGTAATGACGTAGATATGCAGTTACGGAGTGTAGCTAGCCTAGTGGGGCGGTCCGTGGTCTAGTGGTTAAGAGACTTGTCACCAATGCGAGAGGTCAGGGGTTCGAGTCCCACTAGGGGCAAAGAATTCTTCCTTCTCGTACGTGGCACCGTTCATTCGGGCCGATTGTCGGGGGTTCTCTCCGGGTACTCCGGCTTCCTCTCCCTCTGTGTTGGAAATGTTCAGCCCAAAAAATTTGAAAAATAAATGCAATTCTAAATTCGGAAATTTAAATAGCTGAGCTGTGTGTGTGTGTGTGTGTGTGTGTGTGTGTGTGTGTGTGTGTGTGTGTGTGTGTGTGTGTGTGTGTGAGAGAGAGAGAGAGAGAGGTCTGTGTGGGGGGGGGGAGGGAGGGGGGATAATAGTATTTTTTTCTTTTTAGTTTCTGTGAAATATTTTGTGTAAAAGATTTTTGAAAATCAGTATTTACTTGATTTATTTGACACTTGCAACACTGCGATGGGTTATTTGACACTTGCAACACTGCGATGGGTTATTTGACACTTGCAACACTGCGATGGGTTATTTTACACTTGCAACACTGTGATGGATTATTTGACACTTGCAACACTGTGATGGATTATTTGATACTTGCAACACTGTGATGGATTATTTGATACTTGCAACACTGTGGTGCAACTGATGGTAGTTTCCCATTTATTTATCTCGCTCTTAGTCTGACCAGTCTCCCCGCCAAGTTTGTTGGCGACGTTTACCAGTGATGTGCATGCGAGGTAGCTCACAGATGGGCAGAAGTTCGGGAAAACCCGATCTCCAGAGCTGGTGTTCATGTCTTGACGTAAAGACAGCATTTAACCCCCCAGTTGAGACAGGCTTTGGACACCATCTGGGGGTCAAGCGACTAGTTTAGGAGGTGCAAGAAAACGATCATATAATTACCACCCCCTACTCCACCCAATAACACCTCCCCCACATCCACACTCCTCCTCTGTCTGTCTCTCTGTCTGTCTCTATCTGTCTTTTTTTTTTGGGGGGGGGGCTGTATTTTCACGAAAACACTCTGATGCGGATGGGTGGGTGTCTGTGAGTTTAACGTCCTTTTCCACCACGCAAGGGTGGTATCAAAAGACGGGGCAACGAGAAAAAGGCCAGCACAAATATTTGGCCCCAGTCGGGATTCGAACTCGCCTATCCCGGCTCCCCCAACCTCTGATGCGGTTGTAGAAGAAGTGCTGACAGTGCACATAGCGGACCTTCACAATTCCAGCACAGAACCTTTTTAACTCTTTGACGACGGAGCGCAATTTCTGACACACGATTTCCTGTAGGAAATCGTGTGTCAGAAATTGCGCTCCGTCGTCAAAGAGTTAATATGATTTTTTTAAAAATACCAAACTTGTTCAAAAAGATACATTTTCGATTTTAAAACGTGACGATGTCATCATACCCACATTAATTATTGTAAGTCTGCTACTTGTTGTTTTTTTTTAAATTTTTTTTAAAAAGATAGACTTTTAAATCTATCTGTTAAAAACCCAAGCAAAAATCGCAATTTTACTTGAAATCTTTTAGATCACTAGAAACCAGTTCAAGCCATTAATCAAGCAATATGCAGTGGTCGCTGGCCCAGCAGGGAAGGCCCGCGCCTTGCGTGATAGTGGCTTGAAGTGGCTGCTACTCGTGTGTGCTACTTCTACTACAGTGGTTCGTTCTTTTTAACAAGTTTCATCATATAGTGGGCAGGGGATGGTCGGGCTTCGGCTCTTAAGAGATAAGAGCTTTTCAAAAAGCAGTAAGCATGATTTTATTTATTTATTTATTTATTATTATTATTAATATTATTGGCTGCCCCAGCTCTTTGCCGGCTCCAGTGATGTTCCTCCCTGGTAATGGGTGGAATCCACGGAGGGCTCGGAAGCTGGGGCAATTTTTATTATGCATGATGATGGAGATGAGGATGATGGTAAGATGATGCTATGGAGATCCGTGTCGTTTGGGACTGCGGGGCAGGGCCGCATTCCACGCTTCCTGTCATAAATATCCCGGCCTTAACCAGGCCCGGGAACTACGGCACCTGCGGTGCCGGCCGTGTAATCATCCACATCATAAGACGTGTCATACCAAGGGAAGCACCCCCAAAGTCGCACCCGTGAAGTGGGTGAATCTCGGCTGTGTGGCAACAGCCTCTCCATTGGGCCCACAACACATCCGCTCTGGGTAGGAGCCGACCTAGATAGAAAAATCCCGCTTGCCTCGGCTGGGACTCGAACCCGCTTCTCAAAGGTTCATGGTCCGACGTGCTAACCACTACACCACGGGGACCGGTATGATTTTATTTTTCACTCAGGACTCCATTGACGTGGCAGAGATGTGAACAGTCTCCTTCTCTGGTTCTTAATATTTTCATGATTTTGACATTATCACAGCATGGCCTTTTAACTATGACTCCCTTTTGAATATTCAGTAAATACACCTACACGCATTATAAATAAATAAATAAAAGCAAACGGAGAGGAAAAAGGGGGAAATAATTTCTAGACACCTGTTCGTTTTCGAGTTGTCTCCTCATTAGCTCGCGCAGAAGAAGCCACCTGAATTATTCAGGGTCTTTACGGTGACTGATAGTTGGATTGTCCGCTAATCAATTTTGACGGCTAGCGGGGGGAACACGAGGGGGTGGAGCGCAGGCCACTTGTTAGAAAATGGTTGTTGACCGAGAGTTCATGACGACAAGAGTAACCAACAGTACAAAAATGATGGTTACCTCAGGCGGTGAAGTGTTGGAAAGAGCCCAGGTTCCACGTCTACATTTTTTTTTTTTTAACGGGTGTGGGTTCCACGTCTCCTTTAGAAATATTTTCTTGGGACACGGGGTGATCTTTGGATGAGTAACGCATTTCAGTCTAATCTGTGAAGGATGTTTTCAATGGGAGAATAGATAAAGGAAGAAAGAAAGAAAGAAAGAAAGAAAGAAGTGAAACTGAAGATTGCTTGGAATTGGGAATTGAGGCTTTGCAAGTATTGGCAATTTTTGCCCCCTCTTCTTTGCATAAAATCAAGCTTGAACCGTGAGTTCGGATCTCTTGTGGGACACACACACACACACACACACACACACACACACACACACACACACACACACACATACACACACACACAATCTCTCTCTCTCTCTCTCTTTCTCTCTCTCTCACACACACACACACACACACACACACACACACACACACACACACACACACACACACACACACACACACACGCACGCACACACATGCTCTGGCTTTTTCCTCGTTGTCCCGTTTTTAATAGTATTATCCTTATATAGCGAAAAAAAGAAATGAAGCTGAACCCCTCGGCCAACCAAACCGCCATTCTTAGGCTCCCGTTTCACACGGACATTTGAACACTCTTGGGTGATTATGCTCCCGTCGTTAATTAGGATAGCGTGTTGGCGTATTGCGTGCAGGCAGTGAGAGGCTGCAACATGTTTAATGCTTAAACTCACTTTTTACCTGACCAGGAGTGAAGGACATCTGTCGATTCCAGCGTTCAACTAGAGTAAACAGTAGACATCACCCGGGGTGGGGGAGGTGGAGGGGTAAGGGGTGAGGGACTGGGAGAAGGGGGAGGGGTTTTTTTTTTCTTTTCTTTTTTCTCCTTCAATTTTTGTTTTGTTTCGTTTTTGTTTTTGGCTGCTGGGTAGCTTTCGTCACGAAACTGGTCGTCAGCATACGGAGAGATCGGCAAAGTGCTAATCCACCCATTGCTTTGATGCTGGTTGAAGTAATTATGATGGGGCTGTTAACGGGAGTGGCGGTGGTGGAGGGAGATGGATGCGTGTGTGTGTGTGTGTGTGTGTGTGTGTGTGTGTGTGTGTGTGTGTGTGTGTGTGTGTGTGTGTGTGTGTGTGTGGTGGGGGAGGGGGGAGGGGAGGGTTGTATGGGTGTTTCATAGGTACACAGTTACATTAAAACTGATAAAGGATTTTATTTTGGTCACATATAATTATGTCATTTGATTATATTTGGTTCCTATTTTTAAGTCGCGCTTATGGTTTCCTTATAGTTACGTAAAGCACGGGTGATTCCTGGGTTTTGCTTAATTTGCCTTGTCTTGTCTTGTCTTGTCTTGCCTTGCCTTGTCTTGTCTTGCCTTTTCTTGTCTTGTCTTGTTTTATATTGGTGATGTTGTTGTTGTTGTTGTTGATGTTATTGCTAAGGGAACGTACATTTCTTCAAAATCTGTAGATCAGTTCCTGGCACAGTGATGGGGCTTGACCAGTGTAAGTACCGCTAAGCTGCCAGGGATCCAGAGAGAGACAAACCAACCGTGACGCGGAATGAATTGTGTGCAGCGCAGCGTGCAAGGGGTCAGGCTAATAATCCCTCATCGCCCCATCACAGTGTGCAACTAGCGCGTGCAACAGTTCAGCTCGAATAGCTAATTAACACAATGACATCACCACACATATGCCCGCTTAATTACGTAATAGACTCCGGCGCGCCTCTGGATCTAAAAAAAAAATTTTTTTCAAGGGTTCTCTCAGTGCGAAGTATTAATATCGCAAATTATGTCCCCATAACTGTCATATATCTCCCTCGACTGATTGATGAATAAACAATGCACGCGCACGCGACTCGGCAGTCCCAAACCGTGACCGCGTGGTAATCATTTTATTGGCTGGCTCCGTACGATGGCATGTGTCTCGGCTATCCTGACTGCCGATTTAATCACTATTAAGGAGAAATTTCTTTCATTTGCCATGATAAGCTCGGCGGCTGCGGGCCGTTCAATAAATAATGAGACTGCTGGCTTTTCCCGTCTGGTGGCGTGCGTGGGGAGAGAGGGGCGCTGTAATTGGCTGTCGCTCGTCCGTAAATGTTTCTCTCGAGAATACGTGGTCCCTGGTGGCGCAGTGGAGGGTGTGTGCGAGCATACGGTTGGTTGCTTTGACCGACACTTTTTTTTATTTTTATTTTTAGGTGGCTTGTTTTCGCTGTTTGTGTGCGGGCGACAGTGAATAACATGGCGACACAAACCCTAGTTTTCGGCCCCCAGCATAAAGCGACTGCATCCATGAAAGGGGGAGGGGGGGGGGCGTCGATGGTCTAGTGGTGAAGACTTTGTCACCAATTCCAAGGCTGGTCAAGTTCGAGTCCCACTCGAGTAGAAGAAATTTTTCTTTCTCATATGTAGGACCGTTCATTCGGGCTGACCTGCGGGGTTTTCTCCGGGTACTCCGGCTTCCTTCCCTTCAGCTTTGGTCATTTTTCAGTCGACAAAAATTCGAAAATAAATGCAATTCTAACATGCCGAAAGTTAAATTGCTGAGCTGGCCCTTCGAAGCACGTGATTGTTATGTGTTCATGTCCAGTGTCTGAGAGAATGCGTGTGATTCATTGTGAGCGTGCGTGTTGGGTTTAGCTCTCGGCGCTTTGAGCCAAATATTCGGGATAAAGCGCCTCTATGAATGCGATGTTTATTGGCAGTTTTATTTGTTTGAGCCGTAACTGCCACAGAGAGAGGTTAAACTTACACATTTTTAGTGAGAGGTTCTATGCTGTGGTTCTTGTCGGGAAAAAAAAAAAAAGAAGCTGTGACGAGTTTAGACAGATTTTTTTTCTCGAGCGTACACAGCTCAACTGTTCCAAAACTGCTGTGAAACCTTGTAACTGTAGAATCATTATGGGTTTTTAATCAAGTTCTCAGCTTTTCGGTTTTTCTAGAGTTACCAGCTGTCCAAGCCTTTCTAACAATGACTCATAGGTCCCTGTTTCCACTTATCTCTTGCGAAACAGTCTGCTTTCATTTACCCCCCCCCCCTCCCCCCCCCCCCCACACACACACACAAAGCATACTGTTTTTTTTTTTTTCCCCCCAGCAGCTACTTGCCAAAGACATGACAATGATACTAAGGGCGTTTAACGGAACATGAAAACAGAAAATGCAGCACCCACTTCTGTCATTCAATTAAATCGTGCACTGGGGAGGAGGGGGGGGGAGGGAAGGGAAGAAGGACGGAGGATGGCGGGGAGGAGGGGGGGGGAGAGAGGGAGGGGCAGGAGGGGGAAGGGGATGTGTGATGTCAGACTATCGTGTGATACATGGCCGACTGGAGGGAGCCCAGGATCGACGTACCACTGTGGCCAGAACTGTGCGAGCGGAAAAAAATTGTTAATTTGTTAATTGAAGATGATGATAGCTAGGAGAATTTGTGGTTGACGAGAGACAATAAAATGCTGAACGCCGGTACGAGAGGAGAGCGGGGGGTCGAGGGGTTTGGGGGGGTTGGGGGGGGTGGTAGGCAGAGTTGGGAGTAGGGGGTGGGGTGGGATGGGTAGGGGAGGATGGGTGGGTGGGTGTTTAGGAGGTTAACGTCCTTTTCCGCAACATATGGGTGATATCAAAGACGGGGCAACGATGAAAAAGCCAGCACAAATATTTGGCTCCAGCTGGGATACGAACTCACGACCCGAACATTAGAAGTCCAACGCTCTACCATTCGGCCAGGGGTACCGGGGGGAGTGTGTGTGTGTGTGTGTGTGTGTGTGTGTGTGTGTGTGTGTGTGTGTGTGTGTGTGTGTGTGTGTGTGTGTGTGTGAGACCCTACTACTACTACTACTACTACTACTGCTACGTAGTTGCATTTATTCAGGCCATTTGCCCCATATCGACACTAGGAATCAAAAGATACAAATACTATTTGTATTATCAAATCCATGACGCTTGACCTCTATTACCAAATGCCGATAGACACTCACTCTGTCACTCTATGTTGTTGTAAAGTTCATGGCCGTCATGAAAAGACAACCGTTTCCGTACGAAAGAAATGAAGATGATTATCCATCCCCCAACACTTGGCGCATCCATAATTTCCAGTTTTGGTCAGCTGAAAGAAAGAGAAAAAAAATGAAATTAATAATAATTAAATTTCAGACCCATGTCTCTAAAATTTGTTTTACATGTACCAAATGACTGTAGACACCCATTCTGTGTGGTTGTTGTTCATGACCGTCACCAAAAGAAGGCTTCGAATCCCGGCTGGGGCCAAATATTTGTGCTGGCCTTTTTCTCGTTGCCCCATCCTTGATATCACCCATACCACCCATGGTGCAAAAGGACGTTAAATTCCCAAACACCTACCCACCCCGCCCCCACTCTGTGTTGTTGCTGCTCAGTTTATGACCGTCATCAAAAGAAGGATTCGAATCCCGGCTGGGGCCAAATATTTGTGCTGGCTTTTTTCTCGTTGCCCCGTCTTTGATATCACCCATACGTGGTGGAAAAGGACGTTAAACTCTCAGACACCCACCCATCCACCCTCAAATGAAGGCCGTTTCACAGTTAGAGAAACCAAGACGAAGATGCCTCGACCAACATCAGAAGAAAGTTTTCCCAATTACCGTCAATCCGACGCTCCTACACTTGCCGGATCCATAATTTCCAGTTTGGGGCAGCTAAGAGTCGCCACTCCAGCGTCCCCGCTCCTGTCCCCTGTGTATTCTCTTTGTTGGCTAAACACACGCCGCTTTACAGGAACCGGAAATCAGATATCCGCCATTACTCCCTCTCCTCTCTGACCTTCCAGCCGCCATCTTGGTTTCGTGGGGCCTTCCAGATTGAGCGCGCTTCCGGTCCAGAGCTCAGCATAATCTGCTTCGGACTTTGAGAAAACACACCTCGAGTTTGTGAGGGCTCTTGGCCCTTGGACTAAATCAGCCACTTGGATACTTTAGTTGCTATGAATCATAGTTTTGGGGGAAATTTTATGGGTCTGATGAAAGAGGGCAGAGGCCGGGAGGCCCGAAGTGGATTTCGTAAAGGAGAGAGAGAGAGTTACGGAGAAGACTGATTCTTCACGTAACAGTCCCTTCTCAAATAAGCCCTCGCCTGAAAAGTGACCATAAACACACTCCTTGCACTCAAGTTTAGGCGGCCGTGACAGGTCATTCAGTAAGTCCGTTGTTCTCTAAACCGTTTCGAGGTCAGATGGAGCTCCAGCGAAGGTTTAAATTCCTCCTAGTGTTGCCAGTTTTCTCATCAAGTTGCCTCTTTTTCACTGAAATCTGTCTCTGAGAGTTAAAAACAAAATCCAGTGATGTCTGCCTCCTCTATGTGTCTCTGACTGAATGAAATAAGTGTTTGAAGGCAACACGTTTTGCCGAAATATCAAAGAGAGTTATGTTGTGTTTGTATTCAGATTCTCTGTTCAGATGGGTTGTTCTGTTACACACCAAACAACTTAGCGTCCACCCAGTCGTGTGTTTTTGTTGTTGTTGTTGTTGTTGTTTTTAAAATATGCAGCGTTCCTCCAACTCTTTTGTTATGTCAAGAAGTGCATACTTGTATAGTTAAAACAATTCTGTTTCTGTTGATTTTGTTTGTCGTTTGAAGACCACATGCTCGTTTTGTTCATCTCTCTCTCTCTCTCTCTCTCTCTCTCTCTCTCTCTCGTTGCTTCGTCTTTGATATCACCCAAACGTGGTGGAAAAGGACCCACCTATCCTCCCTCTCTCTCTCTCTCTCTCTGGTTTTGTTTCTTGTAGTTTAGTGCATAATTTTCCGTGTTGAATTTTTATATTTTGCTCCATTTTTTCTTAGTAGATAGTCTCTGTAGTATTAGCAAAGGCAAGTTTGCAAACTGGCGAATTTCCGTCAAAACTTATACCGTTGATAAATAAAGTTTCATCATCATCACCATCATCATCATCTCTCTCTCTCTCTTTGTGTGTGTGTGTGTGTGTGTGTGTGTGTGTGTGTGTGTGTGTGTGACGGTGTGTGTGTGTTCCTGCGCCACCCATCACTACTCCAACGTTCTCAATACCAGATGCACCACGTTTATTCGCCTACATTAGCGTGAGGCTATTCACGGTTTGGATCACTTTAAGCCCGGCTGTGTCCACATCCAACCGCAACCCTACCCTACCCTACCTCCCAAAAGATTGTCTTGGGAGTTCATGACAGAGAGTACCGAAAAGGAATCCGAAGTGTTATCCTGCGCTCGCTAATCATTAGTCAGAGTTAGTAGGACTTCGTAAAGAGAACTTCGCTGAGCAGCGTAATCCATTTACATGTAAATTAGGCTCATAGCAGAGGCCGCGAGCTGCTAACGCGCTGCGATTGGCTAATGGCACCCGTAACGTGCCTAATTTACATGCAAATGGGTTACGCTGCTCAGCGAAGTCCTCCGTACGAAATCCTACTAAATCTCACTATTAACACATTTCGTAGCGCGAATCTCACTTTTTTTATTTGTTTTCGGTTTGGGTCCTGTACGCGAAAATCAGGCAAGATTCACCGTTAAATTGAATTAAATTGCTGCTGTACTACATGTATTAGAAGCCACAAAGTCACACAAAAATGATCGCAGTGGCCAAAAGGAATATCTGTTCATTTTGCAAACAGCCATAGAGGTTTTTAACCGGCAGTTTTCCCCTAAGAACTCATATAACGAATATAGAGAGGGAATCTCTGTCTTCCTATGAATGACAATATAAACATTTTTGAAACTGTACAGCACTTTATAGAAGTATCAGGTCGCTTTGACACCTAAATTCCGATTACCATTACCAGTCGCCAGCCCGCTGCCACCGTCGCAGATACAGTCCCACTGCATTTTGCTTTGTACTGTACTTACTAGCCATTTTCTCTATCCCCTTTCCTCCTATCACTTCTTTACAAATCTGTCTTAACGTAATACTGTATCTGACGCCTCCGCCGCAAATGTTTTCTTTGTACTTATGAGCACATTTATAAGTTTTTAACTTGTTGTGCTCGGCCTTGTGGAAATTGTGTGAGTGCATTTTCTATTTGTTCAAAATGAATAAAAACTGTTTAAACCAATATAGAAACTTTAACGCCGTAAATCTTCGTGGGCGGTTCATGCTGATATTGTTCTTTTGTTTCTTTCCTTGCTTTTTGTTGTTGTTTATTTTCCTTTGGGGGGATGGGGGACGGGGGGGGGGGGGGGGGGGGGTTACTTGTTAGCTAGGTGTTGTTATTGTTCTTTAGTTTGTACCTAGCGTGGTTGTTGTAATTCTTACTTTCTCTGTCGTTATTTTTTATATCTTGATTTAGATTTTTGCGTGTGAATGTTATTTATTTCTTGGTTGTGATGACGTTGTCGGCGGATCCATCAGTTTGTGTGTGTGTGTGTGTGTGTGTGTGTGTGTGTGTGTGTGTGTGTGTGTGTGTGTGTGTGTGTGTGTGTGTGTGTGTGTTTAACCCTGGTCATGATGAGAACGGAATATTCTGGACTACCTCTATGGCCTTTTCAGCATAAGACTAATCAATTCAGCGAGTCCAGGGTTATTACGCATCATCTTTCTTTTTTCTTTTTTTTTTAAAGCACAGTCCCTTACTCTCAGATCATATCACTCTTTTACTCAGCAACAGGCTCTAGGCTTAGTGCCGCGTCCGAACTATGTAGAAGTCCGATACCTCGTCAAACATTGTAAAATGCCCCTTCATATTCAATGTGCCCGCCTGATACAGTGTATTACTGGGGGCCCCCTACTCGCCTGATGCACCGTGCTCAGCCCGTAAATTGCGTATCTCGTGTTTTGTTGACAAAGGACTTGGCTGTTATCGTGATCCGAACGTGAGATGTTTTATTTCTGAGTGAATGACAATGAGATGAAGATTTGTAGATTATCTGTGTTTGAGGAGAGTCGTTTTGACAAGAGAGAGAGAGAGAGAGAGACTGAGAGAGAGAGAGAGAGAGAGAGAGAGAGAGAGAGAGAGAGAGAGAGATCCTAATGTTGGTTTTCGCAGAGTAGCAGATGGTAGAGAAATTTCAGTAAGGTCTTGAAAATGAATTGGATGTAACTTCCGCAAAAATCTGTATAATCTAATACATTAATCCACAAACCAACCACCTTAAACTTGACGAAAACATCAATAGAAAATATCAAACGGGAGTTGATGATGTTAAAACAGAAAATGAAAATTAAATTTTAAATTAAGATCCAATTTCTTTCCAAAAATAAATACAACAACAAAAAACAGCCCCCCCCCCCTTCCACACACACACACACACACACACACACACACACACACACACACACACACACACACACACACACACACACACACAAACAAACAAACAAACAACAAAACAACGACAACAACAAAAAAAGTTGTTGTTGCACATGTTTGATAATTATACTTGTATACACATTTTATCTTAAAGTGCGGTTCTTCTTAAACTTCAAAGAAAAAAAAAGAAAAATAACCAAACAAACAAGCAAACAAGGCAGTGTTTTTCATTGAACCGTGGCGTCAGTGCTTGCGTGCGTGTGTGTGTGTGTGTGTGTGTGTGTGTGTGTGTGTGTGTGTGTGTGTGTGTGTGTGTGGGGTGGGGCTGGGGGGCACTTTATTGCGATGTGATTTGGACGTAATTGTAATACACACGCATATCATATACGTCCAATCAGTTTTTTTGTCATCAAGTGACCCTTCACACGGGAACCAAAGCCAGCCGAAGGGCTTTTCAGTAACCAGACACTCGCGTCGATGGCCGGAGTCTAGAGTTAGAATCCTGCGCCAGTAGCGGGCAAACTGCACAAACTCGCCTTAATTTCTCGCAAATTCACCCCCGCTTGCCACCATATTTGCTGCCGTCCAAATGGCACGGGCCCAATTTCGACGAATCAAAAATCCCTCCCTCCCCCCTATTGAAGAGGCCTGCCTTCAAATTGGATTGGCGTGTTTATGTAGAATTACGAGCAAGCACGTTCGGCCAACACGGGGCCGAGCCAGAGAGAAACAGGCCGGACCGATGTCAGCCAGCGTTTTGTTACAGCGTATCAGTCCTCCTATTCAATCGGGGAGCAAATATTTTCTCCAGCTTCCAGAGCGCAGCGCGGGTCTTTACTGGCGGTTGGCGAGTGTGAGGGATTAGTTTCAATATTACCCCTCTCAACTTTCACTTTTCTCCATGGCTGGGTAAACTAGACCCATGCAAAGGCAGCCCGGGGCCCCGCTTCCCCTTGGCGTGGGGCCCGGAGTGGGGTGGTCCGGAAGTTGCCCCGGCTGGTCCGCGGCCGTGGTCCCGTAGTGGCGACGATCTCAGACCCCGACTGGGGAGTTTGGCTCTGGCGAAAGTGCATCACTAAGGACGTGCAAGTTACCCCCCAATGGGTTTTGATGGTTCGATGTAGACAACCTCGCTTAGCTTACACAATTCGGAGAGCGCTCTTTCAGCTTCTTAGCCCCGACTGTCTGGAACTCCTTGCCAATCGAACTCCGCCTTCAGACATCACTGCCCCTGTTTAAATCCCACCTGAAGACCTTTCTTTTCCGTCAATCCTTTGATAGTTAAACCTCTGCTGAGTCTGTCTGTGTGTACCATGAGTCGTTGCACTGCCAGTTTGTATGTAAGAGGGGATGTAAGTAGTGTGTGTGTGTGTGTGTGTGTGTGTGTGTGTGTGTGTGTGTGTGTGTGTGTGTGTGTGTGTGTGTGTGCGCGCGCGTGTGCGTGTGCGTGCTGTAAGCGCAGCGAGTCCTTGGAATTTGGAGAGCAGCGCTCTATAAAAACTATGTATTATTATTTATTTTTTTTATTTAAGCCATGCCACTAACCCTCTTCTTGATCTTGCTACCTCAGCCATCTCTTATGTTGGTGCTATGGACTGTTTATTTGTTCATTATTTTGTTTCTGTGGCGGGTTGTTTTCTTTTGGTTTGTTGTTGTTGTTGTTGTTTAGTTTTGTGTATAGTTTGGGGTTGTTGCTGTTGCTGCTGATTTTGCTGTTATTGCTATTGTTGGCGTTGGTGTTGCTGTTGTTGCTGTCAGTTGTTGGCGTTGGTGTTGATGGTGCTGCTGTTGATTTTGTTGTTGTTGCTACTGTTGTTGCTGTTATTGGTTTTTTTTTTTGGCTGTTGTTACGTTGTTGTTGTTGATGCTGCTGCTGATGTTTGTGGTGATATGTATTTAATCATTTGTATCCATAATTTATATATTAGTGTATTTGTTTGTTGCTGTTGTTTTTGTTCCGAGCAAATCCAGACCGAATAATAGTGATAAGCATGACTCCCTGGTATCTAAAAACGGCAGCACGTCAGTGTATATCATTGTCAAGTCAAGTCAAGTCAAGTCAAGTCAAAATCCTTTATTTATCCCCGTAGGGCAATTCATGCGGGCGAGCATAAGACACATAAAGAAGTTAGATCACTAAATTCATATAATTGTACACACTCTCTCTCTCTCTCTCTCTCTCTCTCTCTCACACACACACACACACACACACACACACACACACACACACACACACACACACACACACACACACACACACACATATCCTGCACTTGGTGACATCACAGACAAGTATCACAAGCATCACAGAAGCGGAAACTTGTAGACCATTGCTCGCTTGCTTCTGGTAATGCGCTTTTATAACGAGACAGCAATTTCAGCAAAGGAGCTATCATCATCATGCTCTGCAAGAAGTGAACTTGGAAAGGGTCTGTGATGTCATTTGCTACAGCTTTTAAATAACAGCGTAGTCTTCGTACACTGGAGTCGGTTTTTCTATCATCAGAGGGGAAGATTGAAAGCGTCGGAGATGTTTTCAAATGGAGTGATTTGTTTATAGACTTAGACCATGTGAGTTTTTGGAGTCTCTTCGTACAAAATTAGATCTGCGATTAACCAGTCAACTCTTTGTTTCTTTTTCATGTCTGTCGGACAGACAAAAACACAGACAGTGTTTCACTTTAGTTTACAAGAAATGGATTACTTCAGTTCAGTCTAAACTTGCCGTATTCGCACTACCATACTATAACACTGTAACAATACCACACCTTCATACACAGCCAGTCCCCATTCAAGTCAGCTTGACTCTGGTTACCATTAGAAAATAATCCAGATCATCTCTCGAGGGGCTGTGTCATAACCCCTGTCTTGCAACCCCGACCCCAAAGGTCCTTTCTCAGCGTGGCCCCATAATCTATTCCCTTTCAAGTCTCCACGCGGTCATAAACGAAATTCAGAGAATCCTTTTCCGCAAAGACAGTCTACAATAACTGCGGGCAAGGACAAAGCGAAAAGCAAATACTCTTCAAAAGGAGAGTTAACAAAAGTCTACACTCGCCGGTGGCGCCCTCCGGTGGTGACGGTTTGCAGTGACAGAAAGAGAGCAAAGTTTGTCGGACGCAGGGATTTTAATTTATTTCATTGACCTGATGATGATTAATACAGGATATTGGGACAGTCGTCAAGGAGGTCCCAGTTTTGAAATTGCAGAACTTCGCTCAGATGAGTGTGCCGACTTGGGGACTGGAGGTACATGTACGAGATTTCCGCAGGTTGGCTTACCTGCTTGGTTGGTTAACTGGTTCCATGGCAGTCTATCCTCAGACTGATGACGACAGAAAAGTAAAAACAGTGCTGACAACACAACCTTCTTTCGGTGTCACCTCTCTCTCTCTCTGTCTCTCTATAAATGAGCAGTGTGTGTGTGTGTGTGTGTGTGTGTGTGTGTGTGTGTGTGTGTGCGCGCGCGCGCGCGCGTGCGCTGGCGTTATAAAACCTAAGATTTCTCACATCACGATCAAGGGAATCCCGGGCTCGTTCTGGCGAGAAAAAAAAAATCCGCTAAGTCAAAAGTTAAACGTCCTTTTCCACATGCACATATCGCCAAACAAGGAGACCAGAAAACACAATTTACACTTCTCACATCACGTTCCGAATTCATGGCTGTACTCACGGCAATCGTAGAAACATTATGGCGACCCAAAATTCTCGGAAAATCGAAGTTTAACGTCCTCTTCCACCATATATCGACAAACAGGGAGACCAGGAAAACACAAGACAGATCGCATCACCAGCCCGAGCTGTACTCAGGGGTACCCCGAAAACAATCTGGTGGGAAAAAGAATCTCGGAGAATCGGAGTTTTTACGACCTTTTCCACCAAGTATTATCAACCAGGGAGACCAGAAAGCACTTACTACACATATCACATCATCAGCCCGGGCGAAGCCAGATACATCAGCTACTTTAGGCATAAACGATCTACCACAGGAACAGTTTAACCTCAAACGATAGACTGGTACTGATGCCAGCTTAGTGTCACTATTACACCCGAGTCTTCGTTCTGAGCTCGCTCAGTCCTTGAAGACGTCCAGGTGAGAACAATGGGCGGTTAGTTTGTGGACTGAGGTCCGGATGTATCTCCTGTATTACGCACAATTCATCGCTCCCCGGCCAAACCTTTCAGCCAGGCATGCTCGTGCAACACGGAGGAAATAGAGGTCACACGGCAAGGTCATGCGGGGAAAAGGAAGGCGAGGTGAAGTCTAAACAAGGAGTGGATGACACTTCTCTTACCGCCATTACTTTTCAATGGCTCACGGGGAGCAGTCCAAATGGTTGACGGTGTTTCAAGTGCTACGAAGATTCAACCGTTCTCACTGACGAAGATTGCACTAAGGTGGTGCATCCTTCTTTACACTGTTGCAGTGTTTTAACTCAATTCCTACAAAGTAAGTTTGTTGTTGTGCACCAGTCGCCTCACTAATAAAAATTGTAATCAGTTTATGTCAGTCGTAGCGGGAGTGTTGCACTTTGATTATATTCGTGTTTGCTTTGAAAAGAGGCGTCAATGAATTCTTAATCTTGCCTGATTTTCGCATACAGGACCAAACCGAAAAAGAGTCAAACACGTGGAATACTCGTGAGCGATACGAAATGTTTTGAGTCATTTCCTGCTTGGATAAAGCACCACTTTTTTAAGTAAAATAAAATAGACTGATAGTAAACAGCAGCACGGAGTGTTTCCATTTTTTTTGTTGAGTAGCACCAGAAACACTCCTTGGATTTCGATTGGTCTGTGGGATAGGAAGGGGCCGTTTATTAACCAGAAAATGACATTCACAAACACAGTACTGCAATGTAGAGATGTGCGTACAGTACTCACGATTTCAACATCCGGTTTCACTTCCGGTAGCACGTCGTACTTAGCCGCTGCGCTACTGATCGGCCGTCACCAATGTCATGGCGATGAAGCGTGGGCTCGAGCACAGGTTGAGCTTGTGATATGTGATACCGTTTGTTGTTGTTGTTGTTGTTGCTTAAGGGTTTTTTGTTTTGTTTTTTCTACCAGGCTGATTATTGGGGGGTTTCTCTCTGGGTTATCCGGTTTTCATGCCCCATATTGGGTGGCGCTGCACCGCGGGGACACGCTTCCCCCGGGGAAAGCGGCCCGAATGTCCAGAAAGGGACGATAAAGTAGGGAAAAACAAAACAAAACAACTGTACTAAATGAGTATGGCTCAGTGGGTCGGTACAGTTCGCCCAAAACGGCCCAAGGGTGCAAATTATACTATCCAAGCCGAACTTAACCGTCGTCAGAATTTCTGAATCAGTAACACCCGAAAAACCCCAGGCCATCTTGTGTAACACCCGAATTAACTTCACTGACAACGCGTCTGCCTCCCTATACAGTCTAGAAACGCTGCCCTCTCCACGTCTCGCGCTTTCGTGTTACATTCGCTTCAAAGGGAAAGATTAAATAGCGGTAATTCTCCCCACCCAGCAATATTACTGTTGGCGAAAGGCGAGGGATTCATGTGGGGGAAAACACTAGTCGTTCAGAATTGAAACGGTTGTGAAAATAGGAGCGTTGGGCGGCCAGCTTCTGTATCATTGAAATGAGCGTGTAAGGACAGAATCTCGTTGAGTGGTTGGGTGCAAGCTCTTCTGACACTGTACTAGTAGCAAAATCAGTCTGTTGAAGCTGGTCAACTTGTGTTTGAAACACACACACACACACACACACACACACACACACACACACACACACACACACACACACACACACACACACACCGTCATACTCCCCCCTCCCCCACACGGCACACACACACACACACACACACACACACACACACACACACACACACACACACACACACACACACACACACACACATGCGCACGCACCACAACAACAACAAAACGAAATCCATCTGTGATTTCAAACTTCGTCAAAGCTTGAATGGGTGACAAGGAGATGCTACTGTGACACCATCAACTCATTAGCAGCCGGATCGACGGTTAGAGTTTGGATAAAATCCCGAAATGATATTCAGCTGGGATAGACGTAACTGGTAGGAGATCCTTTCAATGCTTTGTCCCATACATTTCGAATCATTTCTAGAAACAGCAATAACAATGTGTGTAAGCCTAAAAATAATCTGGTGGTCAGGCCACACATTTGGCCAACTTTTCTCTCAAATGGTTTTCTAGCGAAGCTAAACAATCCCAAAATTTTAAACATCAAATTTAAAAAAAGATTGGCATGATATATACAAGTACAATGTATGTCAAATTACATTACTGGTTTTCGAAGGGCAAAGTCAGTATGCCGCCAAAACTGAGTTCTCTTCAAAACCGATTATCCGAATTTTTATGACAGTTATTAAGTGGGTTAGACTAGGACGATCTGACACCAGCTGGCGCCCTTCCAAGTCAAAATGAAGTCACCACCAGGTGTCGCCCTTCCGCAGTGGGTGGCTGGAACAGATACCCGGATGCTCCTCGTCCCCAAACCCTTGTAGCAACACGGAGTTGAGTTTGTGCTGACGATCGTTCCTAATGGCATGATTAGACACGGACCCACCGTCCACCGTTAGACGAATACTGTCACACAGGCGTGACACTAACACCCGTTTACCCTAACTCCAAAGGGCACACAACTCGCCCCCGTCCCCGAAACACGAGTGGCTAAACGGAGGGGTGGACCCACGGGAGATAATCCTCTCGCCTTCGCCGCCGAGCAGACGACAATGTCACCGAAGAGCGGGAAAATATTTGTGAAACTTATTTCACGGGCGGGCTGTGTAGTCTTAAGGGAAGTGGCCCTTTCATAGAGGGCAATACGAGAACGGGGTAATACTTTTGAAGCATTTTTGCGCGCTTTATTGGAAAATAAAAAGAAAACAGGCCGCTAGCACGGAACGAACACAAAGCGACGCTTGACAATAATTGGGTTATGAGGATGAGGGGCTGAGGTAAAGCTGGATGATCCTGTGTCGACGCTGCTAAGGGAAAGTTGAGCGCTTTGTTCGGAAGACTGTCGGTGTGTCCGGTTGAAAGGAAACTCAAGCTTCGGATGTGAGCTTTCATTAGGATGGTTCTGGGTGCATGACATTAATTGGTTTCAGCAGACGTATCTGTAGAATTTGGAGCAGACTGATAATTTATTATATCTGATGTCGTCAATATCTTTTCGCTGTAGTTGTTGTTGTTTTGTTTGTTTGTAATCGTCCGCAACGCCGGCCCTGCTTACTAAGTGATCCTCTGTGTGTGTGTGTGTGTGTGTGTGTGTGTGTGTGTGTGTGTGTGTGTGTGTGTGTGTGTGTGTGTGTGTGTGTGTGTGTGTGACCTTTATACATGTTCCTTTGTTTTTGTCCGTACAGCAGTCAACGTTAATTTTGCAAACTGAGTTACATAAGGTCAAAGCTTAAAGTATGAAAAGAAATATGTCCTCCTCCTCCATATCATCATCATCATCATCATCAAGAACAATATCATCATCAACTGTCATTTTGTGTGTGTGTGTGTGTGTGTGTGTGTGTGTGTGTGTGTGTGTGTGTGTGTGTGTGTGTGTGTGTGTGTGTTTTCCAGGGCCAGTGCTAAGCGTCGGATGTCAATAATACTATGTGTATGAGTGTGAGTGTGGGTGGAGGTGTGGGGATGGGAGGGGGGGGGGAGGAGGAGGGTCTGTTCCATCGTCTCTTCCGGGTTAATTGCTGAACTTTTGCGGTTTGTTTGTTTGTTTGTTTTTGTTGTTTTTTTTGTTTCTGTGGTAGTTGCTGTTGTAGGTGATTGTTTTGATTGGGTTTTGTTGTTGTTTGGGCGGGTTGTTTTTTTTTGTTGTCCCGTTCGGGCTGAAAACTGTGGGATGTTACACCACAGGCTATTGAGGTTTTACGTTTCCATGCGACGCAAGAGTCAACAAGTGAATGCAGGGGTGTGGATAAAAACAGGGCCAAGCGTTTCAACAACCCTGGCATTGCCGGGCTTCTCAGTCAGACGTTAACTATTACTGCTGCAGTTATCTTCTAGACACTTCACTGTGACTTCGGGCACCGTGTGATAAATTAATCTTCAGCGGCTTTTGAAGAGGACGATGTACACCTGGTTATTTAGTTGGTTGGTTAGTTAGTTACTTTTTAATCTGTCATGGAAAGACAGGGGCGGCTTCGTGGACCAAGGGAAATAACACCCCAATTTGAAAGGGACATTGAAAGGCTAAGCAGTTGCTTCCCTTAGTTGGACGCGTGTCGACTCGTGCTGGCCGAATCAATATCGGAGCATGCACATGACTTGCATCACACCATATCCTTCCTTTATCAGTTGTCCATCGGACACATGCTGAATTGTGATATATAATACAAAATCAACTGTATCTCGAGTAGACTGAGGCGGGGAGCCGGGGTGGTCGCCGGAATGGTAGAGCGTTGGACTCAGTTCTCAGGTCGTGAGTTCGTATCCCGGCTGGGGCCAAACTTTTGTGCTGGCTTTTTCATCGTTGCCCCGTCTTTGATATCACCCGTATATGGTGGAAAAGGACGTTAAACCCCCACCCATCCACCCATATCTCGAGTAGAATTTTTTTTTTTTTTTACACTCATCTTGCGGTAAGCAGATTGTGTCGTCGTGTTCTTTTGAATGACCTCCCTTCGTTGCAATGGCGCCGGAAGTTTTTGGCGCGTGATTCCGAATGTATGAAAGAAGAAGACTTCGCTACATCCTTTCATGGTAATCATTTGTGTAATGTTTAGGAAATGTTGCCAGGGCGCACACTTGTAGATTAAACAACAACAACAAAAACCCTACTGGGCAAATATCAGCGATCATATTCAGCCGTCTCGCCTTGGCGGCCGCCGCCACTCAGTGAGACCGTCCGGTGCGGCCGGCCCTTTGTCAGTCACTGAACTGCATTTTAGCGGCTGTCCTTGTTTGACTCCAGTCAGTGACTGCCATTGACTGACTCAGTGCTGTCACTGACGGTCAGTGACAGCCGGGTGAGGGTGGCTGCCGGGTCGCTTTTACCGGTTCCGCCGAGGCCAAGGGAAATTGGAATACCACTGTAGCCACTGACCAGACGAATACTGATCTCATATCACCGAGTCAGACAACTTGGAACTCAGTATGATATGACTCCGCCCGAAGCCAAAGTAGAACTACTCAGTGACGGTACATGTATCAGTCGCGGCACACATCCGGCTGAAAATACTGCCAAGAAAGCCTTCGGCGTCCAGAACTGATATGTTTTGTAGCGAAGAAAGCCGGTGCCGTAGGGAACACACTTATTGCATTCCTTGTACGTCCACGCGGCGGCGGTGTTGAAACCACTATTTTGTTTTCGCGAGTGTCTCCGCGCGGCCGAGTTATTTCCCTCTACTGGTCAGGTGCAGGCACGGAGTCCGGTCGCGGCCGAACCCGGGCACCGTTTTCACGGACTCACCTCAATCCTTCATTTTTACTACTCCGACGGCTAGACCATACTTATGTTATATCCCATTCGATCCGGCAGGCAATTCTCGTTATACCCTAACAAGGAGGAACGGCCCCGTCCTACAAAGTTGTTTCTCCAAACTTCATTTTATTTTGTCTGTTTTGTTGTTATTGTTGCCGGTTCTCCCCTCTCCAAGTTCTACCAATGACACTAGATCCTCTACGACCTCGACCTACTAGCCACGTGACTTGGGGTGGGACCGGGTGGGGGAAGAAGAGAGAGGCAGAGAGAGAGAGGGTGAGTGGGTGGGTGTTTAGGAGTTTAACGTCCTTTTCCACCACATAAGGGTGATATCAAAGACGGGGCTACGAGAAAAAGGCCAGCACAAATATTTGGCCCCAGCGGCCGGGATTCGAACTCTCTGCCTAAGCATTGAAAGTCCAACGCTCTACCATTCGGCCACCCTGGCTCCCCAGAGAGAGAGAGAGAGAGAGAGAGAGAGAGGTCAGTTCCGTGAACTAAACATTTGACGTCAGCCTCAGGCAGGTCGTCATACAGAGAGAGAGAGAGAGAGATGACGTCATTTCCGTGAACTAAACTTTTGACGACAGCCTCTAGCACTGAAATCGTCTGAGGATGCTTGTTCATGTCTTGTGATTTCCCTGTTGGCTTTGTGACTTCTCCGACTGAATTATTTTTCACATGAAATCT
>JACVVK020000284.1:805000-889657 GCA_018292915.2 Batillaria attramentaria
TAATAATGAATCGTACTCATATCAATTTCTCACAAGAGTGACTCCCACATTCATACCAGCACCCCCCCCCCCCCCCCCACACACACACACAGCAGCTGAATCAAGGGGAAGTAAGCGGATCTAGTGGAAAGCCAGCCGGAATAGATACGTTTTCAAGTCAGACTTGAAACGATCTATGTCCGTCATGTCTCTCAGACCGGCAGATAGTGCGTTCCAGAGTGACGGGGAAACGAAGCAAAACGCGCGCTCGCCTACTGTCTTGAGGTTTCGGCGAGGAACTTTAAACAGTTTTTTCAGAGGAAGGACGAAGAGTGCATGATATCTGGTGAACTGTAAAGGAGTTTCTAAAGTAGGCCAGAAGAGTCCCTTCAAAACTGACAAAACAAAACAAAAAACCCCAAACGAACAACAACAACAACAAAAACCACCAAAACAAAACAAAACAAAACACTGCTTTTTTTTTTTTTTTTTTTTTTGGAGCCTCAGTTGCATGCATGGATGCATCAGACTCAGGGTTTTTATTTATTTTTATGTTGTTTCCATAGTAATGGAAACAACATAATAGGACGGGCTAAAATTTCCACGTTCATAGGCAAGCATCTGTGGTACAAACGCACGTCACTGCCGATCTCCCGCAGAGACGATTATGCAAGTGTAACTCTGACAATGACGTAAGAAAACTTGCGTCATCGATGCTGACGCGTATGGTGTTCCGAACGCACTTCTCCTCCTCAGTGAGTGCCGTCTGTGCGGATGTGTGTGCGTGCGTGTGTGAATTGTGTCCGGGCCCGTTTCTTCGAAGATACTTAACCGAATGGCTTCAAATTTGGGGTATCCAAATTTATCAAAATGTTACATTAGACGATTCAAGCGTGTGATGATTGCTTAAGTGATTTGGGAGTTATCGCCCTTTTGAGACAAGTTGGTTGTCTTTCGTGTACAGGCGTAATATTTATTTAAATCACTCAATTGTTTGGCAGTAGATAGCTTGAATACGGACTCTGAATTGACTCACTACTAGAAAATGGTCGCTCTTATAGTTTTCATGTAAACCGAGCCTGAGTTGACATTGCATGTGAACCCAGTTCAGATGCCTATTTCTCCGAAAATACTAAACCGATCGATTTCAAATTTGGGGTTTCTAAATGAATCAAGATTGTTGAATAGAAGGCCCGATCCAGGTACGATTGCACACATGATTTGCGAGTTATCGCCCTTTTCAAAAAAAGTGGCTTTCTGGCGTTTAAAGGCGTAATATTTACCTAAACCACTCCATTTTTGGGACATAGATAGCATGAATACGGACTCTCAACTGAGTGAATTTTGGAGGTTGTCGCTTTTATACTTTTGGCGTAAACCGTACCTGATGAAAGTGCTGGTGAACACACTTTAGATCTCAAAATCGCTCCTACTATACATAGATAATGAGCCTGGGGTGCCATAAAAAATATACAAAAAAAATTAGAAAAATTCACTGCAGCCGTTGTCGTCAGTTGACTCGAAAATTTGTACTCGAAGCACATTTCCTTTACACAAGCCACACGCCTCACAAACATCGCAGAAAAGGCACACGCGCACTGACGCAAAACTGTATCAGCGTCAGTTTGCCGACGTCATGTTTGATTGACGTGGGGGTGTGTCGTCACTTTTCGGAAGTTCTCTATTTGTAGACGGGGAAAGCGGGAGTTTCATTGATGTCTGTATGTGTCTGTGTGTGTCTGTGTGCGCGCGCGCGCAGCAGACATAACACATAGTGAAAAAACGTTCGCCGCGCAGACTTGTCTGTTAAACACATTGAGCCGGTATAAATTCGATCTTTACACTGCGCAGCAGCAACACTTCAATTTTCATGGGGCTGCTTTCATTGCAAGAATTGTATCCGAGTCAAAGTTATTACGTCAAATGTATTATGCGTCATCCCAATGAGGAAAACGTCATAGATTTCAAAGAAAACAACTTGACGTCTCTCTTCCAAAACCAAGATTGGTCTGACAAGCCCGGTCAGTTGTTTCCATTCAGAGAGAGAGAGAGAGAGAGAGAGAGTGTAGTGTGTGTGTGTGTGTGTGTGTGTGTGTGTGTGTGTGTGTGTGTGTGTGTGTGTGTGTGTGTGTGTGTGTGTGTGTGTGTGTGTGTGTGTGTCCTCCCGTATACATGGCATTACAAAAGAACGACCGTGACGACAGCAGGTGATTAAATGGAAACAACATATTGGGCTGGTCAGTGGCCATCTTGTTTCTTTTCCAAAGCAGTGATTGTGTTTCTTCTTGTACATTTTGTATTACATTTTCTAAATTGTTACAATAAAATGTATTGTGTTCATATCGGCCGTATACCTTATACTCATATAAATTGAGATGCTTAATTACATTATATGACATTTGTTAATATTCGTGTGTGTGTGTGTGTGTGTGTGTGTGTGTGTGTGTGTGTGTGTGTGTGTGTGTGTGTGTGTGTGTGTGTGTGTGCCTGTGTGTGTGTGTGTGCGTCTGTGTGTGTGTGCGTGTGTGTGTGCGTGCACGTGTGTGTGGAGTATATGAGAGTGTCTGGTGTGTGTGAGAGTGTGTATGAGTGTATATGAGAGAGAGAGAGGGAGAGAGAGAGAGAGAGAGAGAGAGAGAGAGAAAGAGAGCAATTTAACAATACAGACTTCTTAGGTATAGCTCTGATTCAAGCATGCAGACAATATCTACCGGTGTGCCGTACTTGAACTTACTTATGCACATTTTAGCAACTAAAAGTACATGATTAATATACAAGGTTTCTGTCGCTTCTAGAGTGTTATTTTTGTACCCAAGTAAAGCTTGATCAACAGAGATTCGGATTGTTTGTTGACATTTCTCAGAGCATATACATTCAACATGGTTCCAGATACGTGATATCTTTGTACAATGGTAAAAGAAATGTTCAGCATAATCGATTTGGTTATTACAAAAAGTACAGTATCTATTATTTGCGACCCCCATTTTTGATAGACGAATGTTTGTTGGATAACAAAACACTGCTTGTTACTCCAGTTTATGTTTATTTAATGTAACTTTTTCTTCAAAGGCCGGATCCTAACGGTCCACAAAATCTGACCGTTCAAATTCGAGTGAATGGCACACCCAAATTTTATGCGTACGATGAGCACGGCGGTCCCACAGGAGTATCGGCCGCCCTGAATCTGAAGGCTGGTGACAGAATCACCGCCGAAAGTGACGACAATGGGACAGAGGTGGAATCGGGAACCCTCATCTCTGTGGTTCTTATCAGACCGTATTAAGAATGAATAAAGCATAGTTGTCACAAGGTACAATTCTGTCAAATCCTCTTTTAGGTTTCGACAGTTGACTTGCTGGTTGGATGCGTTCGTTTCTTCTTCTTCTTCTTCTCTCTCTCTCTCTGTGTGTGTGTGTGTGTGTGTGTGTGTGTGTGTGTGTGTGTGTGTGTGTGTGTGTGTGTGTGTGTGTGTGTGTGTGTGTGTGTGTGTGTGTGTGTGTGTCCTTCCTGTCTTTTTCCAGTACCGGTTTCATGTACTGCTGATAAGACAAACCATATTTTCAGTCCAGCTGGCCAGTTCACATTCACTTCAAAGTCCACCGAGAAATCAGCAGCATTACACAGTCAGCATTTCCTTCGACACAGTTAACCGATCAAGATGGCTGCAGTTTGCTTCCTAGTTCTCGCGTTTTCTCTGACCGTACATCTGAGTTCAGGGTACCACGGCCATTTGTACCGCCGTTCTGATGACACGAACCCGCTATCAGCTGTTGTGGCGCAACAGGCTACAGACATCCAAACCAACCAAGCAAAGATCGCCACTTTGGAACAGGAACTTGCAGCTTTGAAAGCACAGATCCGTATGTACAGCATTTCATTACCTGTTAGTACTGCTGTTTTCAGAGAAGACACGGAGACCTTACCGTAAAACACTTAAAAGTCTCAATGCGTATGACAGGCGTACAACAGCCTGTGCAAAACTCTTTATCGAATGCGCTTTATCGTTACATCAGAATCAGTCACTTGCGTCACAATATAGCATCTGATACCATTGTGGTGACTCTGACCGGCGTAATGTTGTTCTAGAAGTCTACCTCGTGCCGAGCAGACGACAGTATTTGGTTGCGGACTGAGGACCAGCTAGACGGCGCTGATTGGTCGGTGGCTGTTTTCACAAGATTTTTTTGAGTCCATTTGGGATTGGACTGTGGGCTCAAAGAAAGTTTTTCTTCAAAAGAAAAAGCCACAAAGTCACGAAAACGGTCGCGATGGTGAAATCCTTTATCTGGCAAACAGTCTTGGAGCTTCGAAAGCGGCATTTTTCCATCTCAGCGGTGTTACGAACATAAGTGGCATTAAAGGGTATCTCTGCCCTGGACAGCGCAACTCTTCTTCCTATAGTCAGTGTTCCCTATTAATGATAATGATACATCATACTTATAAGGCGCCCGTCTCTGAAGGACAGACTCAGAGCACACACACCCACAGACAACACACACACACACACACACACACACACACACACACACACACACACACACACACACCGCACCTACACACCCACACCCACACCCACATACACGTGAACATGGACAGAGGGTCCCAGTTATCTATGCCGGAAAGCCTGACGGAACAGGTATGTTTTGAGTTTTGATTTAAAGGCTGACAGTGTGGGGACATCACGGAGGGCAGAAGGCAGCGAGTTCCAGATTGTGGGGGCGAGGTAGCTGAACGCGCGTTCACCGGTAGTTTTCATATTACGCAGAGATACTTTGAGAAGATTTTCATCAGAGGATCGCAGTCTGCGGGAGGGCTGATAAGTCGAGGGTGCAGCTGACAGATACTGAGGTAAGGATCCGGTAAAACGACGGTAAGCAAGGACGGCAAGTTTGAATTGGCAGCGGAACTTAACCGTCAACCAGTGGAGGATTACGCACAGGCGTGCTTGTTTGTACGCGCAAAACTCATAAATTGACGCACAAATTTGAGCACAGCGCGTCACAAGGGACGCACGTTTTTGGTCTCTCATAATGCGCGATTTTGTGGTTCCTCGACTTGTCGATTCGCTATGGCTGACACACTACAATTTACATTCATACTTATCTTCTACTTGAATACTTTTGTAAACAACAACAAATGGTTCTGACTTTCAGACTTTTTTTTGTCCTAGAAGACCATGGACCCTTTACAATTTACAAAAGGACCCTCAAAAATATAGAGAGAGGGACCCAAGGACCCTTGTATTTTCGAATCACGGGGAACACTGTATTGTGATCGATGTACAAGTTGAGTCATTTGCTGGCCGGGCTTTCCGTGGAAATCCGCGTGTCGTTGGTGACCCTGTACACTGCGTCGCTTGTCACCAAAGCGATAAGACGATGACAACAAAACAGAAACACGGGCAACACTTAAAATGTTTTAGGAAACACTGGTAACACACTGGATCATAGATATCGTAGTTATTACGCTACGATGTCTCCGTTTAAAGGGGCTAATGCTACCATTTGTACGCTCACAGATCGTTCTGACCTTTTTCGTGACATCTGTCAACACACCACTGAGACACCTGGACAGTGACAGCGTCTGTAATGCTGGCATTGAGCCAACAGAAGCGTACTCGATGACGCGGGGCCAACACTTCTTCTTCTTGTCGTTCGCCATTTACACCGTCAGGCCGAGTTGTGAAATAAACTTCTTTTTTTTTTTTTTTTTTTTTTTTAGCTCGTCTCTGTTTCCATAGAGCCTGGATCGTAGTGGAGTTTCTGCTGGCAATACTTCATGTCTCAGCTGTTGAAGTAGCTTGCACTGTTGCAGAACATGCTCTGTGGTTTGGTCGTCTTCGCCACAGGGGCATGTTGGTGTAGGCACCAGCTTCATCTTCCTGTGCATGTGGGCGTTCAGTCGACTATGGCCTGTGCGTAAACGCATCAGCACGACTTGTTGCCAGCGGTCAAGCAGATGGTAGTCGTCTCTTGGGGCCAACACTGAGCGCTTCAGTTGTGTAAGAACAGTCGAAGAATTTGCGCAAAGTGTGAACAACACTGTAGCTCACTAAAAGCTCCACTTAACTTCAGGATAGAGTATTTCAGTCGAGCGTACGGGCGCTCTCACGAGCCGCGAAACTTCTCCAAAACATCATATGGAATTAGCTGGTTTAAAAGAAAATGATTATGTATTGTTACAATAGAATCAACTGACTGTTACAGAACAAGCAACAACACCTTACTTGTTCACCGCCCATGCTGGCCAGGCGGCAACCTACAACGATGGACAAGTGGTATTGTTCCACGATATCATGTACAACTTGGGCAATATGTATGACGCCTTGACTGGAGCAATCACAGCTCCGCGCGACGGGGTGTATCTTGTGTCCATCAGGTACGTATTGTATGTTATTGCACTGTCTGCTGTGTAGTATAGTCACAGGTAGCCTAGTTCGGGTAACCCATGAAGAGTGGTCGGGGAAGTCACATCCTGGGTTAGGGATCCAAGCGAACACACTTTTGGGTGGCTACATCTTTTGCGTGGTGGCTAAGCACAGGAAAACGTCAGGCTAATGTAAGAAAAATGACAGTGTACCTAATCTGTACGATGGTGTTTACTAGCTGAGGTTGATTGGATTTAGAATGGGATCCCCTATGGCGCACGGCGAACCTCACCTCGCAGTATTAGCGTTAGGCATTTTTCACTGAGACACGCACGCACTGTAGCTTGTATGGGTAAAGTGTATATTTTCACGGAACGTTATTCAGCGTCAGTTCTGTTCTATTATTATATAAATATTTGTCCAGCCACCATAGAGATATTAATGTGTTGTAGTTTTTTTTCCCTATGGTTGGACCCCTGACCCTCGATTACACGAGAGGGGCGGCCATGATTAAGTCACAGAGCGTACAAAAGTTACAAAACTCTGTTACTATTTCTATCAACACCTACAGGTTCAAACAACAAGTAGGTTAAAACTTAAATTCTAGCTTCCATTTGATAGATAAGAAAAACGTCCAAGATGGACATATATTATAGCCGACTGCTTTTGCATGAAGGCCGGACCCTCAAGTTGGACAAAATCTGACCCTTCAAATTCGAGTGAATGGCAGCGTCAAATTTTACGCATTCGATGAACACAGCGATCCCACAGGAGTGTCAGCCGCCCTGGATCTCAAGGCTGGTGACAGAATCACCGTCAACTGTCGTGGATCTGCATTTGTTTCGGAATATTCAACCCTCGTCTCTGTGGTTCTTATCAAGCCGTAAGAATAAAGCATGCCTGTTCAAATGGTTCTGTTAAATTCAGTCTCTGGTATGAGTTCGATAGTTGTCAGTTGACTTGCTGGTTGGACCATCTCTCTCTCTCTCTCTCTCTCTCTCTCTCTCTCTCTCTCTGTGGGGGGGGGGGGGGGGGAGCCGGGATAGCCGAATGGTAGAGCGCTTTACTCTCAATGCTCGGCGGGTCGTGAGTTCGAATCCCAACTGGGGCCAATATTTGTGCTGGCCTTTTTATCGTTGCGCCGTCTATGCTATCACCTTTACGTGGTGGAACAGGACGTAAAACTCCCAAACACCCACCCACCTACCCTGTGTGTGTGTGTGTGTGTGTGTGTGTGTGTGTGTGTGTGTGTGTGTGTGTCCCACTTCATGAACCTAATTTGCAAACTGGACCTTTAATTCGTCCAACCTACAAGCAACAAAAGCAGTAAACCAACCGTGACGGCCTAGGCGTCACGATCAGCGCCAATCACCCGTGACTGGTTTACAGTGGAGACCTGTTTTAGTCTTACTCGCTTACTCATGGTCACGACTTCCACAGTCCTCGGCTAGTTTTACGCCAGCAGGGCCACCAGGCCCTACATGGTCCAACCCTTGTCGTGGGGTAGTGGCTTGTGTACCTCAATGACCCAGAGAACTATGCCAGCAGGAGCACATGCTCCTGGCAGGGTCACCCAAGCTGGACAGGTCGAAGGGTAGAGGTCAGACGAATGTGGACCACCTCTCCAAGAGGCTAAACGGGTTTGCGTAGGGTTAACAGCCCTACCTGTAAAAAACACTAAGTTACTGAAGCATCGACAGCAACAAACCGAGACATTCACCTGGGCGAGGAAGGGTCTCCATCCCGGAGACCTATGACGCATTGCAGTGAAAGCCGAAAGGAAGCTGCAAGGCCGACCCCCCTTCTAACACCCAGGACAACAACGAGAGTAGCCACATGGAACATCAGGACAATGTATGAAGTAGGAAGGACCATACAAGTAGCAAGAGAGATGAAGAACTACAAGATAGGAGTACTGGGACTGAGTGAGACAAGGTGGCTACAGACAGGACAGCTGAGATTTTCATCGGGAGAGCAATTGCTGTACTCTGGACACACAGAGGATGGAGCCCCCCACACTGAGGGCGTGGCCCTGATGCTGGCACCGGAGGCACAGCGGGCACTCATCGGCTGGGAACCTGTCAACTCCCGCATCATCACAGCCAAATTCATCACCAAGAAAAAAGACATCAAGCTGAACATCATCCAGTGCTACGCTCCCACCAATGATGCGGAAGAGGAGAAAAAAGATGACTTCTACCAACAACTGCAGACAGTGATAGATAGAGGAGGAGCCAAGGACATGACCATACTGATGGGAGACTTCAACGCCAAGATTGGATCAGACAACACAGGCTATGAGGACACCATGGGAACACACGGACTGGGACAGATGAACGAAAATGGCGAGCGCTTTGCAGACTTTTGTGCCCTGAACCAGCTAGTGATAGGAGGCAGCATCTTCCCACACAAGCGCATCCACAAGGCCACATGGAGATCGCCGGACCATGTCACGGAGAACCAGATTGATCACATCTGCATCAGCCGGAAGTTCAGGAGATCGTGGCGGGATGTGCGCGTGATGAGGGGTGCCGATGTATCATCAGACCACCACCTTCTTGCAACAACATTGAGACTTCGGCTTAAGAGGCACACCAACGCCAACAGCACACGGACCAGGTACAACGTTGGACTTCTCAGGAACACAGACACACAAGCAGCATTCCGGATCAGCCTTTCCAACAGGTTCCAGCCACTGCAAGACCTGATAGAAGACAGTGAAATGGACATCGAGACACAGTGGGAACTCAGCAAGAAACTCTGGCACGACACATGCGAAGAGGTCCTTGGCAAGAGAAAGACCCAACATAAGGAATGGATCTCTGCTGATACCATCCAGAAGCTGGAAGTTAGGAAAGAGAAGAAAACTGCACTGAACACAAGCCGAACAAGAAGAGCTAAGGCAAAGGCACAGGAAGAATACACAGCAGCTGACAGAGAAGTGAAGAGGAGCACCAGGAAGGACAAGAGGGACTACATCGACAACCTGGCCAGTCAAGCAGAGGAAGCAGCCCGACAAGGGAATCTAAAAGACCTGTACCAGGTGACCAAGAAGGTCGCGGGCAAATTTCAGCAGACAGACAAACCAGTGAAGGACAAGAACGGGCACCCACTGACAACAACTGAGGAACAGCTGAAGCGATGGGCAGAACACTTCAGGGAGCTGTTAAATCGCCCCATCCCTGAAACACCACCAGACATCCCACCAGCTGAGACAGAACTACCCATCAACTGCGACAAGCCCTCTAAGGCGGAGATCAGGAAAGCCATCATGACACTGAAAAATGGGAAAGCTGCAGGGCCAGACGAGATACCAGCAGAAGCCATTAAAGCAGACACAGAGACAGCCGTCAACATGCTGCACAGCCTGTTCAGCAAGATCTGGGAGAAGGAAGAGGTGCCAGCCCAGTGGAAAGAAGGGATCGTCATCAAGCTGCCAAAGAAAGGGGACCTCAGGGACTGCAGCAACTACCGAGGGATCATGCTCCTGTCAGTGCCAGGCAAGGTTCTCAACAGAATTCTACTGGAGAGGATGAGAGAGGCAGTCGACCCCATGCTCCGAGACCAGCAGGCAGGCTTTCGCAGGAACAGGTCCTGCGCTGACCAGATTGCCAGCCTACGCATCATTGTGGAGCAGTCACTGGAGTGGAACTCCCCCCTCTACATCAACTTCATAGACTATGAGAAGGCCTTCGACAGTGTAGACAGAGAGGCGCTGTGGAAGCTGCTAAGGCACTATGGAGTTCCCGGGAAGATCATCTCCCTGATCCAGTGCACCTACCAAGACATGAGCTGCAGGATTGCCCATGCCGGCCAGTTGTCAGAAAGCTTCGAGGTGAAGACCGGAGTTCGCCAGGGATGCCTGTTGTCCCCGTTTCTCTTCCTCCTGGTCATCGACTGGATCATGAAGACCACTACAGCAGGCAGGAAAAACGTGATACAGTGGACACTCTGGACGCAGCTGGATGACCTCGACTTCGCGGACGACCTGGCGCTCCTGTCTCACAGCCACAGCCAGATGCAGGACAAGACTACGTGCCTGGAAGCCACATCAGCCGGAACAGGGCTGAAGATCAACAGGAAGAAAACCGAGCTGATGAAGATCAACACCACTGCCAACACACCAGTCACAGTCGGTGGAGAGCCCATCTTTTGTCTACCTGGGGAGTGTGGTTGATGGACAGGGAGGCACAGACCGAGACGTCACAGCCAGAATCGGCAAGGCAAGGGCAGCAATGGTCATGCTGAAGAACGTCTGGGCATCCAAAGTTGTCAGCATAAGAACCAAACTTCGCATCTTCAACTCCAACGTGAAGTCAGTTCTGCTCTACGGATGTGAAACATGGAGGACAACGAAGACGATGCAGCAGAAGATCCAGACATTTCTCAACACCTGTCTGAGGCGCATCTTCAACATCCAATGGCCAGAGAAGATCCGGAATGAAGAGCTGTGGGAGCGAGCGGGGCAGGAACCAGTGGCCAAGCAGATCCTGCGGAGGAAGTGGGGCTGGATTGGACACACCCTCAGGAAGCCAGCATCCAGCACCACACGCCAAGCCCTGACATGGAACCCGCAGGGGAAAAGGAAGAGAGGCCGGCCTCGCAACAGCTGGAGGCGGGACACTGAGGCAGAGCTATGTAAGCAGGGTACCAACTGGACTGGAGTGGCAAGACTAGCCCAGAACAGAGTGCGATGGCGAAGGGTTGTCGATGGCCTATGCTCCACGTGGAGCCAAGGGCCTAAGTAAGTAAGTAAGGGCCACCAGGGTGCGGTGTATAATGCAGGCGCGTAGGTAGATGCTGAGAGGAAGGGGGGCCCACCTAGTCGGGTGAGCCATACGGCCGGGGTGAAGAAGCGGGGGTGGGGGGGGAGATTTGTGTGTGTGTGTGTGTGTGTGTGTGTGTGTGCGTGCGTGCGTGCGTGTGTGTGTGTGTGTGTGTGTGTGTGTGTGTGTGTGTGTGTGTGTGTTGACTGCTAAGGATTGTGTCTTGCGACAGCAGAGCACGGGCACCACTGGTGGGCCCCCTCTCCTTTTATCAAAAGTAAAGGGGGCCCAAAGACCAAAGATATTCGGGCCCCCCTTCCAAAAATCGAACGGGGGCCTGGGCCCCCAGGGCCCCCGTGGTTCCTACGCCCCTGTAATGTAATGCCTTATTCATGATTAGGTCCGAGAAGACCAGCTGTATACCAGGTTTTGCGGCTGGTAGTTGTACTACCGTTGCTATATGCGCTCTTATTTGTTGGGTGGGTGTTTGAGAGTTTTACGTCCTTTTCCCCAATCCATGCTATCAATGACGGGGCAACGGAGAAAAAGGCCAGTACAAGTATTTGGCCCCAGCCGGGATTCGAACTCACGACCCGAGCGTTGGAACTTATTTGGACCAGACTCAGTGTTTAGTCGTCCCTTAGTTCGGGTAACCGATCAGTGATCGGGGAAGTCACATCCTGGATTGCAGTGGGAGGGAGAGGGAGGGGGAGGGGGTAGGGGGCACCATGACTGAGTCGCCCTCTACTAAGATAGATGACAGGTTTATAATTTGGGTGACGTGTACTGTATGCCTTGTTGTTCTTCTTCTTGTTGCCGTTGCGGTCGAAATAACTCCCGAATTTCGGGTTGAACAGATCTGCGCTATGAGTCTCCATTTTTCCTTGTTCATTGTAGGCTATTCTTCCTTCTTACCAGCCTCAGCATACTGAGGACCATAGTCACAGTAGTTGTGCATATGTGCTAGTTAACTGTTTTCCGTTCCGCGGCCCCTCCCGTATGAAATGGGAATTTTAACGTGCGCACTTGATATTGTGCGTGCGTGTGTACACGAAAGGGAGACAGGCACATGAGTCTGCACATGAATTTGAGTCGATTTGTTCAGGAAAAATCCCACCATATTCCCTTCCGACCTGAGACTCGAACTGACCAGGCAGCTCAGGATCCGAAGTCGGATACCTTAACCGCTAGACCAAATTCCCTGTCTACCCCGGCTGTTGACACTGCGCCACGACACGACGCACGACACGCGGGCATAGTTTACGGCGGTTAGCCCAAAGACGCCGATGAAAAGGAAGATGCGGTAATCCCCCCTGAGCCGTTTAGGTACAGAGCGCTAGGCAGCATTGTGACGTCATGTCACGTGACACGGGTGTTCTCCCCGGTCAGCGTGGTCTACAGGTGGAGGGATTTTCCTTGCCAGGTGAAACGACCTCTGCCAGTGTGGGCAGCCCCCAGACGTTCGCCACATTGTGAACGGCTGTGATGGCCTGCCCGCCAGCCTCCAGCCAGTCTGGGACCTGAGAGACAGATACTCACTGAAGACGGTAGACTTCCTCAGGCCACACCAAGCCCTTGGTGATAGGCCAATGAGAACCCTGGCCGACGCGATCGTCAGATCAGATCTGACAAAATGGTTCTGACACCAAAGAGCGAGGGGACACCCCAGTGATGATCTAAAGGCAAAAGTACGGATGACAGAACAGACTGAGGGACTGAAAAACAAACCCAGACCAGGCATCTGAGAGCCAAGCAGAGACCCTCTGACGTTGCCCAAAGCTAAGCAAAACAGCCCTCACACACCCCAAAGACACTCCGGCGCCAGGAACAACTTGTCCTTAAGGGCTAAAAGCCATAGGACGCAAGCTAATGATGATGCCAGGTGCCAGCGGAGATTTGCATGTGGTTAGATCTGGTCCTGTCTCCACCACGCTGAGTGCGCGCGAACTTTGCGGATCTGACCACCCACAACCTGAGCCGGGGCTGTCATATAAATAATAATTTCAGTGTAGATGGGTAGTGTAATCAAGTTTCAAGAGGTCTCCGACCACACTCCGTAACGTGCAATGTGTGTGTGTGTGTGTGTGTGTGTGTGTGTGTGTGTGTGTGTGTGTGCGTGTGTGCGTGCGCGTGCGCGTGCGTGTGCGTGTGCGTGTGTGTGTGTTTCTATTTTGGGTCATCTCCTAACATGCTCAGCTTGTAACATTGTACCGCTCCGATCCCTCGTTTCATTTTGAAGCCAGTCCTTTCCGTTCCTCTTTACATCTTCATCAATACGTTTTGGTGTGTTGTTGTTGTTGTTGTTTTGTTTTGTTTTTAATTTGTTTTTGCATTGTTGTTGTTTATTTCTGGTTTGTCTTATGTTCTGCGTGTAGCTGTTCACTTTTTTGCGTTTTCCGTACCGCTATACTGTTTCTTCATTTCTTCACTGATGCTACAGAGCGAGAGAGAGACAGACAGACAGACAGACAGACAGACAGACAGACAGAGTGAGAGAGACGGGGAGTCCACTCGGAAATGTTCACTCATGCAATATGAAGAAACGGAAGGAAAGACTGTGCTTTTCCGTTGTTTTATCTCCGTCATGTAAGGCATGGGGTTTGTACAAATATATACGTTTTGTACACAAATATATACGTAATGCAGAAAAAAAGTGCGTATCAAAAGGTATATACTTGTAAATCTGCTACAGACAAAGACCTGGCGCCTGTATATACATTGAAGGAGAACGCCAGTCTGTTCTGGTCCTAACACACAGAAAGTTGGTGAGACAGGCACTGTCATCCGGTTTGCTCGGAGCCTCGCGATGCCGCTTCATGCCAGCACACGAGTCAGCTACGCAACCCTGCGACCCACGATAGGAGAGGATCCCCCATTCATCACAATACACAAGTCAGGGTATGAGCAGTCGGCTTCAGGCGTACTTCTGTGAATAAACTGTCTCGTGAAGGGTCGTCCTCATTCATCGTTGTCGCCTTACGGTATTTTTTGTTAAATCTCTTAAATTTACAGCTTCATAGGAGGTTTGGGTGTTCAAAAAGCGAACGCGTCTACTGTTCTTATTCAGTTCTTCCTGTCGGTGTAGAGTTCAAACCCCGTGGAGGCAATTTGAAATCGAAAGTATATGTCTGGTTGTAGACGAGTGAAACTGTCAAAATTGCACGCAAAACTCCAGATCAGTCGACCCACACTGATCCAGTTTAGAACTCTTCGCCTCCCTCTTCCTCGCCCTCGCCCTCCACAGAGTCGACGCCCACTTCCTCGAAGTCCTTTTCCAGGGCCGCCAGATCCTCACGGGCCTCGGAGAACTCGCCCTCCTCCATCCCCTCTCCCACGTACCAGTGCACGAAGGCGCGCTTGGCGTACATGAGATCAAACTTGTGGTCCAGGCGGGCCCAGGCCTCGGCAATGGAAGTTGTATTGCTTAGCATGCAGACGGCACGCTGCACCTTGGCCAGGTCACCGCCAGGGACGACAGTCGGCGGCTGGTAGTTGATGCCCACCTTGAAGCCGGTGGGGCACCAGTCCACGAACTGGATGGTGCGTTTGGTCTTTAGAGTGGCGATCGCGGCGTTGACATCCTTCGGTACGACGTCACCACGGTAAAGCATGCAGCAGGCCATGTACTTGCCGTGACGCGGATCCACCTTTACCATCTGATTTGCCGGTTCGAAACATGCGTTGGATATCTCGGCCACAGACAGCTGCTCGTGGTACGCCTTCTCGGCCGAAATCACCGGAGCGTAGGTAGCCAAAGGGAAATGGATTCGGGGATACGGCACCAGGTTGGTCTGAAACTCGACCATGTCAACGTTTAGACACCCGTCGAAGCGCAGGGACGCCGTAATGGACGAAACTATCTGGGCGATAAGACGATTCAGGTTGGTGTATGTCGGACGCTCGATGTCCAGGTTACGGCGACAGATGTCGTAGATTGCTTCGTTGTCCACCATGAAGGCGCAGTCCGAGTGTTCCAGGGTAGTGTGGGTGCACAAAATGGAATTGTATGGCTCAACAATGGCAGTGGAAATCTGTGGACATGGGTAGACTGCAAACTCCAGCTTAGACTTCTTGCCGTAGTCCACAGACAAACGTTCCATTAGCAACGAGGCGAAACCAGCCCCAGTGCCGCCACCAAAACTGTGAAAGATCAGGAATCCCTGTAGTCCAGTGCACTGGTCAGCCAGCTTCCTTAGTCGATCCAGGACTAGATCGACGATCTCCTTTCCCACGGTGTAATGGCCGCGGGCGTAGTTGTTGGCCGCGTCCTCTTTGCCAGTGATCAGCTGCTCGGGATGGAACAGTTGACGATAAGTTCCAGTTCGGACTTCATCGATCACCGTCGGCTCCAGGTCGACAAAGACTGCTCGAGGGACGTGCTTTCCAGCACCAGTCTCGCTAAAGAATGTGGTGAACGAATCGTCCCCTCCTCCGATGGTTTTGTCAGAGGGCATTTGACCGTCAGGCTGGATACCGTGCTCGAGGCAGTACAACTCCCAACAGGCATTGCCAATCTGAGCGCCGGCCTGGCCAGTGTGGACTGAGATACATTCACGCATGATGACTTGCGGCCAGAAGCTGCTGAAACTGACAAAGTGCTGAACTGGGAAGCGTAACGCCGCTCCGCCTTCAACCTTGTGAGCAACGACCAGACAGAATGCGTCAATAGTGACGTCAAAACTGCAGACGTCGGCAGTGTGGATTGCAAACAAGCCAATAGTCAGACTTGCGTGATAATCTGACGAAAGCAAGGAAAAGACGTCACAGTGGAACTCTCTCTCTCTCTCTCTCGTCCAGAACTGTTCGCCGGCATCAGTTATGCTGTTGTTTTAGTGTTGTTATTAGTAGTCAGTGTGTGTGTGTGTGTGTGCGTGCGTGCGTGCGTGTGTGTGTGTGTGTGTGTGTGTGTGTGTGTGTGTGTGTGTGTGTGTGTATCCCATGCAAAATTCCATACAGGTCAACAGAGAGCGAGAGAGAGAGAGAGAGAGAGAGAGAGAGTAAAATTTAATAGTGTGTGTGCATGTGTGTGGTGGGGGGGGGGGGGGGCGGGTTGAGTTGAGGCAGTCAAACAACTGTCTGCCAAGGAAATTCAATTCTCGATATCATGCATTTCCAGATTTTGGAAATGAAACAAACAAGCGTGTATGTGCAAATTATATACTTTGTACACATATATATACGTCGACTTATAAATGCAATGTAAAATTTGAGTATCAAAAAGTACATGTGTACTTGAATGAAATGCTCAAGATGACGATACTGGCGCCTATATATAGTCGGTAGGAACCAGTTCCCGCTGTCTCTTATCATCACACAGACAGGTTGATATTTCGTAGCATTGCGATACCCGATGCCCGCAACATATCGGAATAGTCAGCTACGTTTGTAGTCCAAAAGAGTCATTTTCCACAAAGTACACACAAGCCCATTTTGTGAAGCACATACACGAACATAATAATATAAAGTAGTCCGTTTCGCGCGTCCGTAAGAAAAAAAAAAGCGTCTGTATAGTTTGTTATGTACTTGTTTCGATCTCCTTTTTTCCTGTTTTGTGTTTGAAGGAGGAAGGGTTAGAAACAGCCCAAAGTCAACTTCTCTAACTTTGTGATGCACCTTGTCACGCTAGGGTTAGGTCTGTTTTCTTCAAACGTCCTGTTCAAACTAAAACGAATCTGTCGTACTGTTTAGATGTAGATTCCAAGGAACACACACACACACACACACACACACACACACACACACACACACACACACACACACACACACACACACACACAAGCACAAAAGGCATATGAAGGGTCGTCCGCCGTCTACTGACTCAGAACTCCTCGCCACCTTCCTCCTCCCCTTCACCCTCAACCGAATCGACGCCGACCTCCTCGTAGTCCTTCTCCAGGGCCGCCAGATCCTCACGAGCCTCGGAGAACTCGCCCTCCTCCATCCCCTCACCCACGTACCAGTGCACGAAGGCGCGCTTGGCGTACATGAGATCAAACTTGTGGTCCAGGCGGGCCCAGGCCTCGGCAATGGCCGTGGTGTTGCTCAACATGCAGACGGCACGCTGCACCTTGGCCAGGTCACCGCCAGGGACGACAGTCGGCGGCTGGTAGTTGATGCCCACCTTGAAGCCGGTGGGGCACCAGTCAACAAACTGGATGGTGCGTTTGGTCTTGATGGTGGCGATGGCGGCGTTCACATCCTTGGGCACCACGTCACCACGGAAGAGAAGACAACAGGCCATGTACTTGCCGTGACGCGGGTCGCACTTCACCATCTGGTTTGCCGGCTCGAAGCAGGCGTTGGTGATCTCGGCCACAGACAGCTGCTCGTGATACGCCTTCTCGGCCGAGATGATGGGGGCGTATGTTGCTAACGGGAAGTGGATACGGGGATAGGGCACCAGATTCGTTTGGAACTCCACCACATCGACGTTTAGACACCCGTCGAAGCGCAGGGACGCCGTGATGGACGAAACTATCTGGGCGATAAGACGATTCAGGTTGGTGTATGTCGGACGCTCGATGTCCAGGTTACGGCGGCAGATGTCGTAGCTGGCCTCGTTGTCCACCATGAAGGCGCAGTCCGAGTGTTCCAGGGTAGTGTGGGTGCACAAAATGGAATTGTACGGTTCCACAATGGCAGTGGAAATCTGTGGACACGGGTAGATTGCAAACTCCAGCTTAGATTTCTTGCCGTAGTCCACAGACAAACGTTCCATCAGCAACGAGGCGAAACCAGCCCCAGTGCCGCCACCAAAACTGTGGAAAATCATGAATCCTTGGAGGCCAGTGCACTGGTCAGCCAGCTTTCTTAGTCGATCAAGCACCAGATCGACGATCTCCTTTCCCACGGTGTAATGGCCGCGGGCGTAGTTGTTGGCCGCGTCCTCTTTGCCAGTGATCAGCTGCTCGGGATGGAACAGTTGACGATAAGTTCCAGTCCGAACCTCATCGATCACCGTCGGCTCCAGGTCGACAAAGACTACCCGAGGGACATGCTTCCCAGCGCCAGTCTCGCTAAAGAATGTGTTGAAGGAGTCGTCCCCGCCTCCGATGGTTTTGTCAGAGGGCATTTGACCGTCAGGCTGGATACCGTGCTCGAGGCAGTACAACTCCCAACAGGCATTGCCAATCTGAGCGCCGGCCTGGCCGGTGTGGATTGAGATAACCTCGCGCATAATGAATGAGGCAAGAAGCTGCTGTAGCTGACAACCGTTGATCTGGAACGGGTAACGCCGCTCCGACTTCAACCTTGAAGTTGTCTGTACAACGACCAAAGTGAAAATGTCGGCGGTGACGTCAGATTATAAGCATCACGCCTTGGTGACGTCTGCCAAAGAACAAGTCAACAAATAGAACAAAGAGTGTTTCAAATAAAAGTTGCGAAGTTAACGTTTTCCAATGATGAAAAGAACGGAACGACGTCATCGTTTTTTACGAGGCCGCTACGTCATTATTCTCTCTCTCTCTCTCTCTCTCTCTCTCTCTCTGTTCGCCTGGTTTAGTTGTTTTGTTTTCCAAATTAGTGTTTATGAGCATGTGTTTCTCTATTTCAATTTCATTTATTTTTTCATTCATTGTCTATACTTTCATGTTGTTTATCTGTTTGCTTGATTTGTTTGTAAGTATGGGTTATGTTTTGTTCAACTCTTCTTCTCGTCGTGTTTTCAGTTGTCTATAACAATCAAATGTCTAGTACCAAACGGTGTGCTGCGTAGTTCTTTCAGATGTGTGCATGCAGAGACGGGTGGAACGATGCGAAAAGTGACGTCACTAGCCCGAAATTGTATCTTTGGGAGTTTATTGCTTCACTGTGACTTTAAGCTACCAACCGACTTAAAGTCAAGGACACGTTCAGAAACTGACCTCCCTCACGCAGAGATTAACTTTCACATGTTGTGGTTTTAAACGACCGACTCCTTGCAGTTCCACTCTACAAGTGGGGTGGCCGAATGGTAGAGCGCTGGACTTCCAGTGCTCGGGTCGTGAGTTCGAATCCCGGCTGGGGCCAAATATTTGTGCTGGCTTGTTCATCGTTGCCCCGTCTTTGATATCACCTGCATGTGGTGGAAACCCCCCTCCCACCCACCCACTCTACAAGTGCCGGCTGTGGCATCTATAATGATTGACCCACCCGACCATTTCAACTGACCCCCTGCAGAGCAGAGACGCACAAGCAGGCAGGGGCGGAGAATCGAACCTCAAAGGGCATGACAGGGCCGGTGTGAACGAAACCAACATTGCAACTGTTCCAAAGACGACACTGGGGAGATTCAAATTCAAATTACTTTATTAATCCCAGAAGGGAAGTCACGCACACAAGTCGAAAGCCGGCACTCACGCTCTTAAAATATCAGTAAAACCACTCACAAACATAAGTATATCTGAAATACTCGTACACTCATTAATAAAACTATGCTATTGTCTCTCTCTTTCACACACACACACACACACACACACACACACACACACACACACACACACACACACACACACACACATGAAAGTCTTGTGTACTCACACACCTATGAAAAATTTAAACTTACTCTAATACACTCAGTACCGTACTGAGAGATGGCGGGGGGGGGGGGGGGGAGGGGGGCGGAACGCATATGGGTTTTTTGTGTCCCCCCCCCCCCCCCGGCCGAGCGTTAAGATAATCACTGAAACGAAAGCGAAACTGATCTATCCGATCGTGACAAGAAGAATCGGTCAACCTGTAGCTCGTCGGACCGTGACTGAACGTGACGTCAGTCGAAAGTGGGAAGGCTGTGACGGATCAATAGCACGCTACCCGTGTTGAAAACAGCATTGTGTAGGGACCAGGTACCACAACCGCTGCGAGAGTCGTGTACTCGACTCGCTTTCCGTAAGGCAGGTGTTCGCCACACACAGCAGCGTGTGATCTGTGTTTGTTGGTCTGTGTTGTTGCTGCTAGCGTCTATACCAACCGGAGGCGCTACACACGACAAGGATAGGGCCAAGGGAGGCGGAGAAGCATTGGGAATACTTGGCTAGACTACCCGCCACCCGGTGACCGGCAAGATGTGTGGTGGGGGTGACAAAGTGGAGGACATCGGTGGAGAGGATAACGGAGACCGGTGGGGTAAGGTGGACTGTGTTTGTCCGGCATTTTCTCATTTCTGTTCCCCTGACGCGTGTGTGTGTGGTAGCGAGGGGGATCAGTTGGGAGATGATGTCGTATTCTATGTCATCTTGAACATCTTGCTTTCCCTCTCATATCGAGCCGACGGTTCTGTTTTTTCCTCCTGCTCAGTTGCCCTGCACACACACACACACACACACACACACACACACAGAGAGAGAGAGAGAGAGAGGTCCATTATTTTGTCTCTGCCACAGCTACTGAGTGTAGGTGGTTTTCCTTGTGTCAGAATCTGAGCGCAAGACTCGTCATACTCACCCTACATGACTGTGCCTGTCTGACACCAACGTTCTATGACTATGATTCATTTCCCAGAAACGTAAACACTCTCCATTGACCTTCCTGTCTCGTGGTGTCGCAGATTGTAACAGCAATTTCAAACCATTCACAGTAACACATGCAAATGTGGGTTTTCTGTTGCGGCGTTTGAGAAACTACAGAACGCAGCCGTTTCTTTGGCTTGCTATGCCCTACCTGTGTCAGATATCGACCTCCATTCTAGATCCACTCCCCCTGGCCCGACCGTCATCCATTCCTTTGATCCTCCTCCATTAACGGTCAGTCGCGAATGGTTGTCATGGAATTCGCTGTCAGCGTAAACTGTGATCCGGTTTTACTCTAACTTGCTGTTGGTTGTGGTTGTTTTAGGGTTTGACTTCCTTTTCCACATCGTAAAAGTGGTATCAAATATGATGCGACAAGGAAATAGCCAGCACAAACTGTGTGGCCCTGTTGAGTCCAATAAATTAGCCTGTTTACAGTATGTTTACTATTGTTTAGCCGGCTTCACGGACCACACGCATGCATAAGAATTATTCAAAACCCGTCTATTACGGAATGGGCGGTAAACTGGACCACAGGTACACACCGTGCATTAACCCTATCACTGCCAGACGCGTGTTGGTTCACTCACGGAAAACATCTCTTCACGTCACTCTGCTGTAAACAGGAATTAAGACCGATACTGCATCTAAAGAGTCCCCCCCTTCCCAACTAGCGGAAACTTTAATTTAACATTTTTAACTGATTTGACAGTGGGGCTACTGGTGCGATTCACGAAATCGTGCGACGGCGGCAGTGAAAGGGTTAAGGAAAAAGGAAGAACAAAAACAAAAATAAAAAACAAAAAAACTATGGTGAGGTTCAGTTTTCTGGGGATAGACCGTAGCTGGTAGATGGTATAGCTAGTTAGTTCGTTGGTTGTGTTTAACTCAATTCTTACCAAGTAGCTCGGGGGTTGTTCACCAGTGGCTTCTCTTTAAAAAATCATTATTAAGTTATTTCTTCATAGATTTAGATTTGGCTTAGTGGGGGTGTTGCACTTTGATTATACTCGTGTTTGCTGCAAAAAGAGCCGTCAAGAAACCGTACATCTTGCCTGATTTTCGTATACAGCACCAACACGGAAAAAGAGTCAAAAACGTAGGATACTAGTTCGCCGTACGAACTGCGCTACAGGGTTTCACGTCTGTTTCACCGCATGAATGTGATACCCAAATACACATACGCTGGTTTAGCTTTCAGGAGGGATTCGAACTCCCGACCCCAGCATTGAAGGTCCGACGCTCTCAGCAGTACGTAGTTATCCCGGCTTCTCTGTATAATAAGCAGCAGCAGTAGAAAGTTCATGCAGGTGTCGAGTTTACAGCTGCAGTAATATGATCCGAGTTCTCAAGAAGACAAGATTTTTACCGTATCCTTCCGACTGTGGAGAGCATTGTACACAAAGAGACCATGAAATCCTGTCATCCACCAAGAAACTCTTAAGTGTCCACCCCGGTTTGCCTAACTTTTCTCTTCCTTGTACGTAGCACAGACACGGATTCATGAGCACGAAGTGTTCATAGAACAGGGTCTGTGTTCTCTCTGTCCGGAATACTGCCATGCTTGTTTTAAAGAGAGACACTGTTTATGTGGAAAGATTACGTGTAAGCAGATTTCCTGATTTGCACAAGATCACACAACGTAGGTTGGTGAGTTTACCGATTCGGGTGTGTGTGTGTGTGTGTGTGTGTGTGTGTGTGTGTGTGTGTGTGTGTGTGTGTGTGTGTGTGTGTGTGTGTAGGAAGGGTGGTGAGGGGGTTTGATGGGGCTGGGTTTCAAAACTACTCCATCATTTACACACCTTGAGTAGTCGCATTATTTGTTTTATGACTGTTGTAAGACTGTTGTCTAGCGAGTACAATAGACACCTCTCTCTCTCTCTCTCTCTCTCTCTCTCTCTCTCTCTCTCTCTTCCTTATTCTACAGTGTGTCTGTTATGAATCAGTTCTTACAATAAAGGCAAAAATACGTGTAGGCCTACTTGTGAAGTCACGAATTATCATTGGTAAGGAAACCAGTATAGGCATTGAGTTCCAGCAAATCTTTTCTCTTCAGCAATAAATGTATGTCACCGGCTTACTACATGAGTTGTTGCACACATAATAAACTTGTTGAATCCAAAATACGTGTATAGCTTTATTACTTCTAGAACCCAATGAAGGACACAAACAAATAAAGGCTTTAACGACCACCTGCTTGTTTAACCGATTATAAAGTCAGCTCTCGGGCGCACCTGAAGGTTCTTGTGAGTGAAGGTCACGCGTGTTTCACAAAACCTTTTCCAACAGGCCGTCCTAATGTCGCAAGTTTGACTGACTTGTACCTCAAAGCCCCGGCTTAATTACCGACCTCAGTCATGCGAAGCGGACCGTGGCACTCTGCCTTTCACGTTGGCACACTTTGTTGTAGTCGTTTGTACGTAAGCGGGGGTTGGTATTATATATATACACATAAGTAACACACAACGACTGTGCATGTTTGTTGTTGTTGTTGTTTGGTTTTGGTTTATGTTTTGTTTTTGTTTGATTGTTCGTTTGTTTGTTGTTGTTTGTGTTTTGTTGTTGTTTGTTTATTGTTGTTGTTTTGAGGGGGTGGGTTTTTTTTTGTTTTTTTTTTTTTTTTTTTTGGGGGGGGGGGGGTTGGTTTTATTTGTTGTTTGTTTGTTTGTTTGTTTTTGGAGGGTCGATCCTGTAATTCATGTTGCTGTTGAAACATGTATAAACCCGCGGAGGAATTTAGAAAGTTAGACTGATGTACTTTGTCTCAGTTCAAGTTTGAAGTCGTAAGATGAACGTTACAGCTTTTGCAACACAGCCAACAACGAAGGTAGAAGAAACAAAATGTCCACGATAAACAGTTGGTCACTTTTGTTTAGACGAAGTCTCAGTCACCGTCAGTGCAAAAATAACTGAAGTTAGACTGTATGAGTTACGACTGAGGCGAACAGCCAAGTGCCATTGTGAGGGAACCCATGGTATAGAGTGGTCCTTATCCAGTAGTAAAAGCTTCCTTCACGACCGGGCGGACTGGGTCATCGTGCTGTAAATCGCCCCCCCCCCCTCCCCCTTGCCCCTCCTCCCCCCTCCACACACGTAGATACATACACAGATACAAACTCACGCACACAGCACACACATTCTATTTTTTTTAGTGTCCACACACACACACACACACACACACACACACACACACACACGCACGCACGCACACACACACGCACGCACATCGCCATGGTTGCACATGTTATTAAAGCTGAGAAAAATGAAACGTTTTTCTTCAGAACAAAATGGTTCAGTAGACCGCAACAAACACGAGCAAATTTAATGAGCCGTGCCGAAAGCGTCCACGATGCCGTTGCCAACGAAAGAATAATTCGCTTCAGCCCAAAACGACCACTGAAGTGGAAAACGAATGACCATGCACTGACTGGAAAGATCGTCCCATATCAGCAGTGCCTTTTGCCCTCTCTCGCAGACGGGAGGACAACCATTCACACGCAGCCTTCATTTCTGGATGACCCTTTTATTTGCGACGGCCTGGCCATTGTGTGTACATGGGCATACAGATATTCAGCGTATAGTGCCTATCGCTGTGTTATCAGGCCGGTCGGGCGGTTCAATGAGAAAAGCTCTTATATTGTGCTAGCAACCAGCCGATGGGAGAGCACAAGCACGAATTGAGTGCTGGAGTATACAAATTGTGCCGACTTTTTTCTTTTCTTTTTTTTTGCTGCCACAACACTTTGCCGGCTCCAGTGGTGTTCCTCCCTGGTAATGGGTGGAATCCACGGAGGGCTCGGAAGCTGGGGCAATTTTTATTATGCATGATGATGGAGATGAGGATGATGGTAAGATGATGCTATGGAGGTCCGTGTGGTTTGGGACTGCGGGACAGGGCCGCATTCCACGCTTCCTATCATAAATATCCCGGCATTAACCAGTCCCGGGAACTACGGCACCTGCTGTGCCGGCCGTGTAATCATCCACATCATAAGGCTTGTCATACCAAAGGAAGCACCCCCAAAGTCGCACCCGTGAAGTGGGTGAATCTCGGCTGTGTGGCAACAGCCTCCCCATCAGGCCCATAGCACACCCGCTCTGGGTAGGAGCCGACCTATGTAGGAAAAATCCCGCTTGCCTCGGCTGGGACCCGAACCCGGGTCTCCCGCTCCATAGTCCGAAGTGTTTACCCTTACACTACGGGGACCGGTGTGCCGACTCTTAACATTGCCCCTTTATCACGGTCGTGTGACCTTGGCCCGCCACAGTCAAGGAACAATCAAAACTGGTCAGCCTAGTAGTTTACACGGAAGTGTGTGTGTGTGTGTGTGTGTGTGGGGGGGGGGGGTAATCAAAATGGACGCCTTTTCCGTTACTATGCCGCTTCAAAAGTGTCGACGACGTTTGCTCTCATCTAAAGCCGTTATTTTAAAACCTGAGTATATACACGTCTTTAGATTGTAGTAACGTATTAGTACTCGTCGGTTTCTGGTTGGTAAACAGCCCCTTTCAATCCTTTTAACCGATAATAATAATAATAGCTCTTATAAAGCGCTAACAGTCTGCTCAAAGAGCACTCAGTGCGCTACACACACACACATTCTCACGCATACATGAAACATGAAACACTAAGTATGTGTGTGTGCGGGGGACGGGGGGGGGGTGGGGTAGGTGATACTACAGATCATATGCTATCTTGAGTAGGTGAGTCTTTAGTTTTGACTTATACTGTGGGAGGGTCTGGGTGTTCCTAAGGGAGGGAGGCAGGTGCTGTGCTGTGGAGTTTTGAATTTGGAAAAACAACCACGGTGCTATAGCGTGGGAATCCGCTGATTGACGATGCAATGATTTGGAGCGGCATGGCACTGGAAAAACGCCCGTCCATCTTGTTTCACTCTCATGATTTAGTTCAGGGGACAGCATCAAGAGCTGTACTAATCATCCAGACCGGGAATTTCGAGCGTACAGGCGCACTCAAGAGATAAACTGTTCCAGAACAAAAGTTGGCTATTACTATTAGCGAAGACAGAATTTAGCCCGTTAAATAAGATGACGAGAACGATAATAGTAATAATAATACCCAATTGCCAATCCATGATTTCATCGTCTAGGAAGTGCATATTAACTCAGGATACATTTTGCATCCCCTGAACTTTTCAGCCACCGTCTGTACCAAGTACTATACTAGCTTCAGAGAGAGAGAGAGAGAGAGAGGCTGCGGTGGGTGGGTGTTTGGGAGTTTAACGTTCTTTTCCACCACATACGGGTGATATCAAAGACGGGGCAACGATGAAAAAGCCAGCAGAAATATTTGGCCCCAGCCGGGATACGAACTCACGACCCGAGTATTAGAAGTCCAGCGCTCTATCATTCGGCCACCCCGGCTCCCTTGGGAGAGAGAGAGAGAGAGGGGGGGGGGGATAAAAGTTGGTTTGATGTCTCGGTCTGAGCTAGTAGTGGACATTTTCATTTGCTGCGATTCCAGACGTCACTCAGTCCCTGTTGGTTAAACCAGCAAGAGACTCATTACGTAGCACCGCTACTTCGATCGGAATACATGCATGCGTCAGTCGTCAGTACTTGCGACCAGTAAACGCTTGACCGCTCGCTAAACTCAATACTCACCAGCATACCTTTATTGATCGCCTGACTTTTGTTTATGGATACCAGCAAAACATCCCTACCCCCCAGCGAGCCCTAGATCTGTCCTAAAAATTGCTTAATACACCGTCGTGCTTTTCTTACGAGACGGATATATATATATAGAAGTGTTCCTCACATAGGTGTGTCTTCAACAATACAAGTCTTTGCAGTTTGGTTCGTGACAAAGCAAATAGGGACGAATGTAAGTAGGTATTGTGAATTTGCAGAAACGGGATCTGGGAGTCCTTGTTCAAGTTCCGCTAGGTGGCGTCGATCATGGGCGCGTCATTTTCTGCAGGATTAAGGAGCGTGCCAGTGTCTAATTCTTGCCGTAACATGGCCCGTCAGTTTAAGTAATGTCGGGGTGTTCTATGGCCGGGTTAGTCATCAAAGCCTGAGTTCTTTGTAGTGGTACTTGCCTGCTGAGCAAAAAAGCGGTTTTAAGCGTTGTAACTAGTACCGTTCAGAAAACATATTGACACTGTTTTTCTCTGACTTCGCCATCCTATATAACCTTCCCAAATGAAATTTCTGTTCATTGCATTGTGCGATTTATCTGTTTACCCTTTTTGATAGACCTGTTCACGTGCCACAGGTGCCCTTACCCCGGCCCGTTCTTCAACAAAGCTACGTTAAAAAAAACAAAAATCGAGTGGCCTTCTCCTGGGGTTTTCTTTAGAATTTGATAACCGTCAGTCATCCAGGCTTTTAATTCTTCTCGTTTGTTTCCCCACTGCACCCATTTGCATGAACCATAACCCTGTTCTGTTTGTTTTACAGGAAAGCCCAGAGAACACGACCCGAAGTTCAAGGGGCCCTTAAAGAACAGGTACGTTTCTGTCTGCATCGGTGCATCATGTAATTTGCATGTATATACTTCGTTGCCTGTGTCGAGTCGCCGCGGTACAGCGCGGTACTAGACCTTCCATACTGCATGCGACTTAGTTATATATGTATATATATATTTGAAAATAGGGAAGTAAGTAGCAAGTAAAGCAGAGAGCGCTCCCTAGATTTAGGAAGTGTGTGCTTTGTATGCCATTGGACAAATCTGCTTTGCCCTATATTGGCTACAAGCCACAGTGGAGGGGAGGGGGGGGGGAGGGGCGGGTTACTACAATCCTACCGCTAAATCACCTGACAGATCTAAGGGTATCTCACCATTCATAGGGCCCCCATTCTCCTCCCACCGGGAGGAAAATGGTCGGTAGAACCTAGGCCATACGAATTGGTGATTTAACCGCTCACTATATATAAATACATATAATGTATGTATGTATGTATGTATGTATGTATGTATGTATGTATGTATGTATGTATGTATGTATGTATGAATACAAAGATGTATGTATGTATGTATGTATGTATGTATGTATGTATGTATGTATGTATGTATGTATGTATGCATGTATGTTTGTACGTATGTACGTAAGAACCTATGTACGTATGGATGTATGAATACAAGGATGGATGCATGTATGTATGTATGTATGTATGTATGTGTGTGTGTGTGTGTGTGTGTGTGTGTGTGTGTGTGTGTGTGTGTGTGTGTGTGTGTGTGTGTCGTGCCAAGATGAAATTATCTGGATGATATGATTTATAGAAATGCGATGGGCATTTACACCTAGCGGTCACCAAGGTCAGTTGGTCGTGACCTATTTGAATAACATTATCATGGATTATTGGAATTATCCTGGATTAGTGCACGCATGAAATTAAGCGACGTTCATATGCACATTGTACTGGACTTACGGTTACGCGTGACTGATCAAATGACCGGCGAACCAGGAGGTACTGAGAGAAAGTCGAGCGAAAGCTTTTAACACTCATATTCAAATATTGAATAGTGCCGAACACTGAGGGACATTCACCAAGCGGACATAAGCATTTAGGATACTTCATTTAACGTATTCACAGACAGAGGTCGTGAATGCGTTATAAGTTTAATATTGATATTAACCAAGCCCACTGGAAACTCGCACATCAGACTACAAAAGAAACAAGATTACGACAGTTAGAATGGAAAATTTTAGACAATATTTATCCTGCTAATATCCTTCTGTATAAAATAGGAATAACCGAAAGTAAGAACTGTCCATTTTGTCCAAACCAGCTTGACTACATAGAGCATTTTCTGTTTGAATGTAAGCGTGTGAAGGTATTATGGAAACACATAGAAAATATTATTAATAGTAAATTTGGGCATTGTATTGTTTTGAATGCTGTACATATACTATTTGGTATAACGGACAAGGGCGGCATCTCTAAGGAGAGATGTCAGTTTCTTAATCACGTAATTTTATTTGACAAAATGTGTATAAGTAAATACAGATTCGGTACACCAACAAACGCAATAAGCATGTTCGAAAAGGAAACTCAGTTAAAACATCTGTCCATGTACTAATTACAAAAGCATTGATTTAAAACAGTGTGGCAAATGATCGTAGTATTTGGTCTGCTGCGTATCGATAAAAAAAAAAAGTCGTGAATGCTGCCTGTCTCTCTGGATCGCACAAAAATGCATAGTTTACAACGGATAACTTATGAACACACACACTTTTTCGTAGTCAAACAAACGCAATATTGGTACAGCATAGCGTCAGCGTTAGTAAGTCTTCGCCATCACAGATCTGCATAAGGTCCATTCCCCAATATTATCATAGGAAGAAAATGTAAACGGATGTACGTCATTGTTACAGATCATGTACCGACGTCATCTGCTGCATTATCTTTTTGGTGTGTATACTCGGAATGGCCGCATGTTCCATAGTGGGTAAGTAATAATATCCTGAATCATAACTTCTAGTGACTGGGTAAATGAAGATTTAATATTGTCGTATCTTTACCGATAAACCCTCATCCCTTTTTTATGCATTCAGAGGGAAACCAGAGTAAAAGAGCTGTAAGACTCTGTCGAGGTCACTAACGCAACGATTACAGCATCTGCTCTACTTCATTGTTAATTGTTGACACTTTGAGACTTGTGTGTCCTAATAATTGTAAGGCACACCGCTGTATGTCCGTAGGTTACGCGAGAGGAGATCCTGTCAAGCTGGTGTACCCGACTGACTCCTATGGTAACATCTGTGGTGAAGGAAACTACAAGTACGTGATCAAAAGTTCATTGTGTGTGTGTGTGTGTGTGTGTGTGTGTGTGTGTGTGTGTGTGTGTGTGTGTGTGTGTGTGTGTGTGTGTGTCTCTCTCTCTCTCTCTGCCTCCCTGCCTGTCTGTCTGTCTCTCTGTCTCTCTGTCTCTCTCTCCCTCTGTCTGTCTGTCTGTCTGTCTGTCTCTCTCTCTCTCTCTCTCTCTGCGCCAGTGCGTGCGCGCTTGTGTGTGTGTGTGTGTGTGTGTGTGTGTGTGTGTGTGTGTGTGTGTGTGTGTGTGTGTGTGTGTGTGTGTGTGTGTGTGTGTAACTGCCACACCTCCGGGCAGAGTGTTACCAACACTTGTTATATTCTGCACACTTTGTATACTACAAAAAGGTTGATGTTTGTGTCCCTAAAGAAGAGATATTCAGTGTTGCTTTGACTGTGTGGAGACCAGCCCAAGTATATTCACACGTGTATGATACTGATACTTTTCAGGGACAAACCGTACCTGGTCTTCTTTGACATGCTTCAGTGTGCCAAGATGGGCGCCGCAGTTATCACCCTGGGATGTCCAACACCGCAGGTAATGTTCGATGAATTAAAAAAAAACCAAACACAAACAACAACAACAACAACAAACACAACAACAACAACAACAACAACAAAGACACCGACAAAGTTACTTCCTGGTAAAAGGAAAAGGATTGCAAGCGTGTTCGCCAACAATACTAATAATACGATCAGTTGAAAACGTGGACAAAACAACAACGACGACAGCAGCAACAACAAACAACAACAACAACAAATCAGTAAAAAGAGAAAACGCTGGGGGGTGGTCGGTGGTCTAGTGGTTAGGACTTTGCCACCAACGCGAGAGGTCAGGGGTTCGAGTCCCACTGTGACTCAGGGCAAAGAATGTTTCCTTCTTGTATGTGGCACCGTTCATTTGGGTCGATCTTCGGGGGCTCTCTCCGGGTACTCCGGCCTCATTCCACTCTGCTTCGGAAATGTTCAGCCCACAAAGGTTTATTCCAAAAAATTGAAAGTCTAAATTTCGAAATTTAGATTGCTGAGATGAACGTTTGCACCGCGTACGCTGTGATGTGTTCGTGCCCAGTGTGTGAGAGAATGCGTGTGGTTCGCGTGAGCGTGCATGTTGTGTTCAGTTCGCAGCGCTTTGAGCCAACTCGAGAAATTGGGTAAAGCGGCTACAGAATACACTTTTCCCCCTCAAATTATAAAAAAAATGTGAACAGATACAATTCAACAAAAATCTGCAGTTGTCTTTTTTGCTCAAAACAGGAAAAGTATGTCACCATTAAACGGTTTTTTTTTTTCCAGATCTGTGTTAGTACGTGTCCCACCAGTTACTGGTCCTACGTTCAAACGATTGCTGTGGAGACGGTAAACGGCCTTTACGACGCTACTGAACGTGGCCTGATGATATGCAAATACAGTGTGGATCCCATGGCAACGGTATGTAGATGAGGCCTCTTGCATATTTATGGCAATTATATTAAATGCTTGGGAGGTCACTGGTCATTAAGTGTGTGAAGCAGGGGTTATAATGCAGACGGCTGGGAAAAAAAACCCGAAAAAAAACCCCAAAAACATCAACTTTGGAATGTTTCATGTTCCAGTCTTGCTCCACGGCGTCCGTCATTTTTTTTTTTTTTTTTTTTTTTGGGGGGGGTGCTTTTTTTGCAAATTACAGTGGTTGACAAACGAGTGAACTGCTGAAAACAACTTTTATTTTAAGAACAGCGATTCAGTTGTTTTTTTGTTTGTTTTTTTAACGACGAGTAAAATGTAATGTCTGATTAAAGAGAGGTTCAAGTTCAAACCAGTCAACTGACTTCTTCTCTTCGTTTTGCTCAGGCCTCAGTTCAGACGTTGATTGACAACGAGGACTGCGCTGCATACTACGTCAAATCTACATCAGGTATGGTAACACAGCACGGGCCAAGGTCAGCCCGCAATTACCTCAGCGCTGAGACAGATTTTGTTGGCCTCGTCCCACACCTGACTTCTTAAGTTATTAATTATTTCGCAGGGGCGCCGGAAGATATTGCGATCAAATGCTGCGTAGACAAAAAAAACCTTTGCGAACCAGGACGTTGCCCGAAAAAAAAAGTGAAAAGCGCGTCGGGGGGGGGGGGGGGGGGGGCAATCAGAGGAGCGGACAGCCTTTGGTCCGCAAAAACAGAAGTTCTCTGTTGGGTGGGATGAGGGAGAGAGCACTAAGAGGGGTAGGGGGAGAGGTAGGGGAAGGGGGGGGGGCAAGACCATAGCTTTGCCCCCCCTCTTGCCATAGTCACCTGATTTTCCAGGGGGGGCAAAAAGACACTCTTGCCCCCCCCCCCCCCTGCTTGGGTACAGGGGGGGGGGGGCAGCTGCCCCCCCCCCCCCCGGTTCCGGCGCCCCTGTTTCGAAATACTTCAAGGCAAAATATAATAACGTAACAGCATAAGCAAGGGATTCACTGAGTCTCACACCACATACCTTAAAGGAGCAATATGTATGATATCTATGCTCACAGATTTCTATGATCACATCTATCATCACACCACTGACACCCGCATAGTCACACCGTCTCAAATGCTGGCACTGAGCCAACAGAAACGTACTCAGTGACGCGGCCAGTGCACTGAGTCAATTTGTGTCGCCGACAACAGTCGTAGATTTTGAATGTTCGAGCACTCGCGCAAAGTGTAAACAATATTGTATCGCATTAAGAGCTGTACTAATCATCAAGATAGAGGATTTCGAGCGTACAGGCGCACTCACAAGCGAAACTGGGCCAAAACATAAGCTGGTTTAGTGATATTATGGAAATGGCCCGATAATATTGTCACTAGGGATTACGTCATTGCTCTGACGAAGTCTTTTACAAAATGTTTTAATCATTTAGTCTGATTTTACTATTGTTATTACTGGGGTTTTTATGTAATTTATTAAGGCTCTGGTGCTGCTGCAGCTGGTTAGTTAGTTAGTTATTTAGGGCTTAACGCCGCGCAAGCAACAGAGGCTAATTCGCGGCAAGCTGCTGCAGCTGGAGGCATGAGGGGGGGGGGGGGGTGGAGAGAGAGAGGGGGGGGGGGGAAGAGAGAGAGAGGGGGGAGGGAGGGAGAGAGAGAGAGAGAGAGACACACACACACACACACACACACACACACACACACACACACACACACACACACACACACACACACACACACACACAGATTTATAACCCAACACTCCTTGTGTGATCTCATGTGTTTTGTTCGTTTACTTGTCGGTGAAACCGAAGACCAGTTTCCTAGAACTATGTACAATAACGTTATCTGTTTCTGTATATCTATCTGTAATATCGCATCTTTTGTCGCTGTTTTACTTGCAGTGATCAACCGCTGTATTCCGTCCATTTTTCTGGAAGTGAGCGACTGGGCGGCCGCCCTGGCATATTCCTACAACGGTACCACATACAACGTCTCCAGCAGCAGTGACGTCGTCACGGCCAACGACCTTAGTGACGCCAGCTAGTCAGTTCACGCTTCACTGAGTTTTCTGCTTACAGTTCTAGTGATTGATTTTTTGTTTTTTTTTTACCTGCAAGGAAAGTTTAACGCTTGAGAGTCCAATCCCGACGACCCCCCCCCCCCCCCCAATTAAAGTGTCAAAACAATTGTGGGCAAAACTAGAACTTTTGTGAATATATTTCTTTTTCGTCTTGTTCTTCTTCTTCTTTTTCTTCTTCTTCGTCTCCTTCTTCTTCTTCTTTCCTTTCGTCTTCTTCTTCTTCCTTTTCGTCTTCTTCTTCTTCCTTTTCGTCTTCTTCTTCTTCTTCCTTTTCTTCTTCTTCTTCTTCTTCGTCTCCTTCTTCTTTTTTTCTTCTTCCCTTTCTTCCTTCGTCTTCTTCGTCTCCTTCCTCTTTTTCTTCTTCTTCTTCCTCTTCCTTTTCTTCTTTTTCTCCTTCCTCTTCTTCTTCTTCTTTCTCTTCTTCCTCTTCTTCTTCTTCTTCTTCTTCCTCTTCTTCTTCTCCTTCTTCGTCTCCTTCTTCTTCTTCTACTTATACGAGTATATATTTTTCTGATGCAGCTACCTGGCACTGTTCTACGAGGCGAAAGAATTTGTCGAGCTGCTGTACAGAGATTGCGTGGCCTCGTGGTACATGATCTTAGCGTAAGTAGATTGGTCACATCTTTACTGACAGTTCGGCGTTCGGCGTCATGTTACTAGTGATCACATGCATTTCTAATGCGTTGCTAAAAAGAGTACGGGAGTTACGTGGAAAGCAAGCAGCATGTCCACTGGCGTCATTTGAGGGGAAAAGACAATGACGTCAATCCCTTCCATCTTGAAAACTTTTTGCATAAATGACGTCATGGACGTACTGTGTTTTGCCAATACAGAGTAAAGGGGGGGGGGGGGGGGGGCAGGGCTTGCCGAGTGGAATCGTCCATTGGAATATGACTTACGCCTACTTCTAACGATTGTGTGTGTGTGTGTGTGTGTGTGTGTGTGTGTGTGTGTGTGTGTGTGTGTGTGTGTGTGTGTGTGTGTGTGTGTGTGTTTCAGTGGGTTCGGCATGGCTATAGTGCTCTGCATGATCTGGATCCTGCTAATGCGATGGATTGCCGGCATAATGGTATGGGTTACCATCGGCCTCCTCTTCGCCATCCTCATCGCTGGTGAGCAATAAAAAGCAATGATAATAATATCCCTTCATTGAAAACACGTGCTAACAGGAGAATCTTACGACAAGGTTCTGTTTTGTATACGTCACAAACGGAAAATGGTGACGACCATGCTGTATTGTTGTTTGTTTGTTTTTTTGTTGTTGTTTTTGGAGGGGATGTTTTGCTGGTATTCCTCAAAGGTCAAAGCCACAGAGGGCTCGGAAGCTGGGACACTCTATAATATGCATGATGATGAGTGTGATGGTATGGGATGCTACTGAGCTCCATGTGGTTTAAGACTGCCGGAGTTAACCAGGTGTGTGTGTGTGTGTGTGTGTGTGTGTGTGTGTGTGTGTGTGTGTGTGTGTGTGTGTGTGTGTGTATGAGCGCACGAGTGTGTGCTGTCCTAAAACTAGTCACGGTGACCCTCTCCTCTAATCGAGGATGTGGAGTCCACGAACACGCATGGGTAACCCTTACCACCCTAAAACCATTGCACATGTAAATCCATTTTGACAAAATTCTTTCTCTCCTCTTGTCTCGTAGCCACGGCCTACAGCTATAATGAATACTACACACTGAAAGCTCTGAACGCCACAGAGGAAATAGGTGTGTCGCAGGCGTTTGCTCTCAACTTCAGCTACTACCTGGAACTCAAACAAACTTGGCTGGCTTTCGGTGAGTCGAACTGCTTCACGTATTCCCACATGGACTATATTTATTTCTGGTAGGATCGTCGAATATTCACCAAGATGGGGACAGTCGGTGGTCTAGTGGTTAAGACAGTCACCAGTGCGAGAGGCCAGGTTCGAGTTCCACTCGGGGAGAAGAATTTTTCTTTCTTGTATGTGGCACCCGTTCATTTAGGCCGACCGTCGGGGGTGTGGGGGTGGGGAGGGGGGGGGGGAGCGAGTTCCCTCCGGGTACTCCGGCTTCCTCCCCCTCTGCTTTGAAAATGTTCAGCCGACAAAAAATTCAAAACTAAATGCACTGAAATTCCGAAACTTAAATTGCAGAGCTGGCCCTTCGCACCACGTGACTGTAATGTGATCATGTCCAGTGTGTGAGAGAATGCGTGTGATTCGCGTGAGCGTATGTGTGGGGTTTAGCTCGTGGCGCTTTGGGTCAAATACTTGGGATGAAGCGCCTATATTAATGCGATTATTATTATTATTATTATCATTATTCGCGCTATGTTGTCCATACTGAGTTCACGTGATTTTAACTTCAAAATCCACAACTATCACTTAGCGTGCATCTATACCGTCGTTTAGTAAGAGGGCGCAAGTACTTCTCAAATCGGTCACACGTAGACCCTTCTACTTAATACGAATGACACGCATACGACAGCGTGTTGAAAACTTTTCAACGAATGCGCTTAATCTGTCCATCAGAATCAGTCATTTAGGTCACACTATAGCATCTGAAACCATTGTGGTGTATGTTTTTTTTAAAAACTACTTTATTGTCCCTTTCGGGAAATTCGGGCTGCTTCCCCCGGGGGAAGCGCGTCGCCGCGGTGCAGCGCCACTGATACCTGTCCTATATTTTTTTTACAATTTTTCTGGGGGAGGAAAGCCGGATAACCCGGAGAGAAACCCCCGATGAGCAGCCCGGTAGCCAGGAAAAACCGGTATCGCATATCACAAGCTCGCCTTAGTCCCCGATCCCGCGCTTCACCGTCGTGACATTGGTGACGGCTGTTTAGTAGCGCAGCGGCTAAATCCGACGCGCTACCTATTAGACCACCGCTCACTCCTGTTGTTCTAGAAGTGTACCGCGTGCCGAGCAGACGACGTAATTTGGTTGCAGACTGAGGACCAGCTAGACGTCGCTGATTAGCTGCTATTTTTAGAAGATTTTTCGAGTCCCAGTCTGATCAGGAATGGACCGTGGGCTCAAAGAAAGTTGTATTTCTCTAATAGTAGAAGTCACTAAGTCCCGATGGCCAAATGAAATATCCTTCTATCTGGCAAATAGCCATACAGCCAAACGCGGCAGTTTTTCATCTCAGGAACATAGACACAAAATTTCTGTGCCACAAACACTGTCATTGGTTTTTTTTTTCTGGATTTTTTCCCAGAGTGCCGAAAACATGCATCACAGAGAGTGCGTCTTCAAAAGGTTAACAAATTTTTGTACGCAAATAGTAATTAAGCATAATTATGTAGGTGATGCTTTCTCTCTTGATTTCGGCTTTAGACGCCTGTAATGGTTATCATGCCCCGTGTTTTCTTTCAGGCTGTACTCTGGCAACAGCCCTGCTAATCTTGATCCTGCTGTTCATTTTCCTGGTCAAGAGGATCTGTATCGCCATCGAGCTCATCAAGGAAGCCAGCAGGTGGGTGCTCACTACGCACGCGTCGTTAATTGTTGGCTGCGTAGGAAACTTATACGTAGCCAGTTCCAAAGTAGCGACTCCACTTGTGTCAGTCAACTGTGTCGAGCCCCCAGAATTCAGCCAACCGCGTCCAGTAGTTTGATATGACTGAAACAAGTAGTAAGTCCATTGAAGCCCAAAGACCATTACGCCAATCTCTTTCATTTTGAAATCACCCCTTTTCTCTTAAAATGACGTCATGGGCGTGCTGTGGTTTGCTAATACACGTCAGAGTAAAGGAGGTGGGGCTTCGGCGTCGGGGCTTGCCGTGTGGAGTCGTCAATTGACAGGTCTTGCCAGCCAATCGAATGGAGCGAATACTCCGACAAGTTAATCCACCCCTGTTGCTAATCGTGTCGGAGTATGCGTTTGACAGAGAGATCAGATGGTAAAAACAAAGGGAGCTGCGTGCGGTTGCGATGGAGGATTCGTTTTAGACAGTGGGAACGGCTACAGGCATCCAGGCTATATATATATATATATATACATTATAAGCACGTTGCTCCACATTGGCTTATCATAGTATCCTGAAGCAGAAGAAGAAGAGTCACAGGTAGTCAGTCCACAGAAGGACTGTGCTATGATAATTCAAATCTTGGCATCACCATGCTTATGCATACAGTGTCTGTGGGTTGCTTTGAACTGAAAATTCAAACGCTCAAGATAAATAAAAGGGAAGTCTAATTTTCTGTAAAGGGAAAAATCTTCTTTTGACTGCAGTATTTTTTTTCTAAGATTTCTCGCACTCGTTGCAACCGTGAAAATATTCTTTTCTTCGATTAAAAAAAAAAAAAATGAATGATGCTGTAGCGATTCATTTGAAACGCATCTCATTAATATCATTTGTTGTTTGTCAACAGGGCGGTGGGTAAGATGTTCTCCACACTGTTCTGGCCAATCTTCCCGTTCTTTCTTCAGCTCATCTTCATCTGCTATTGGGCCGTCAGCGTTGTGTATCCTTTGATATCGTATGTGATACGACCCAGTTTGGTAATTTAGAAATAGCAACTTGCCCTCTTCGTCGCGGGCTAAGATTTCATCACACAAGGTTGCAGACTTTTAACTTAAAGTTTGTGGTTTGTCACTGAAAGGTAAACTTTTGTTTGTTAGGCACAGGTGATGTTCTTATTTCATTGACTATTTCATTTCGTTGATTAATTGACTGAATCATTCATTCATTTGTTCATTTAGTCACTGTTTCATTCATTCGCCCCATGTCTGTCTGTCCGAAAAATGACATCTAATGATATTCATCTCTTCCGAACTCACCATATATCATCAGCTTTCGACTCACTTTGCTAATGGCCTCAAGTAACTATTACACAGTTAACAACCTGGCATTATATATTTTTCTAGCTTTAAGAAAAAGACAACAGTTGCTCAGCTGAGTTCATATATTTTATTTTGCACTTTGGTTATTTCATGTACAGGTATTGATGTGTATAAGAATGTCTGGATGTCACTCTCAAATTTGAGTGGGCCTAAGGCCTATCAGAAAACAGTTCTGATTCTGATTCATCAGTCGCTTATTCAGTATAGCCGAGAACAGTTAGAATAGCCACCCAGTCCTGCTAACTCGGATTTACTCCCATTAATTTTTTTTATGGTAGAGCTTTGCTCGCTATGTTGCTACCTTAACAATCGCCAGTTACATCGCATCCATGGGGACAGGGGATTACTACTCCAACTCCATCAACACCACCAGCGACGGCATCAACTACTACCTGACGCGTGTGCCCTGCGATTCTAATGTAAGGTCTCCCTCCTTCTACTTTTGTACGGCCTTTCTCTCCCTTTCTGTTCCCTCAAGGCGGGAGTTCGAATCCGGGCTGGGGCCAAATATTTGTGCTGGCCTTTTTTCTCGTTGCCTTGTCTTTGATATCACCCATATGTGGTGGAAAAGGACGTGAAACTCCCAAACACCCACCCACCCCTTTCTGTTCCTAGGCTCATCAGAAGATGAGTACATGTACTTGAGTTGTTTTGGCAGATTTCCCATTCTGCACCATTCTTTACGGGTTTGTTTCTTGAAAATTGTTGCGAACACACACTTGCAAGGTCGTGGAATATACTAAACGCGCTATCGTGATTGGTCAAAGGGTAGAGGCCTGGGCCCGTATGTAAAACTCGAGGTTAATTTAACCCACGGCTATGGGCCTAACCCAGACTAGGACAAAAGAAACCCCAAAACGAAATAAAAAACAAACAAACAAGGAACCGAAGAAAAACAGACAAAAATCCTTCTATAACGGTTTAGGCACCATGGTGGAATGGACCCGCTTCCTGATTTAAGAAAAAAACACAACAGAAAATTCCTGATTTAAGACAAAAACACAACAGAAAATTGAACCCCAGAGCTAGTTTAGTTCGAGGTTAGACTCTAACCCGGGGGCTAAACTCCCTAACCCCGACTTTTGCATGCGGGCATCCGACAAAGCGCGATCCACTGGTCCTCCAGGTTTGGGGGTTAGGCACTGGGCTAACAACTCAGTCTCGTAAAAAAATAAGTCTTGTTGCAAAAACGCCAGCGAGAATTTCAAGGGATTTTTCGGTCCTGAGAGAGGATGGATCTCCAACTGGAGATAGTATGAAGCCTGATGAAGAGCATGGGACACACCTGTGGACAACTGGAGAGATTGGGCCAGGACCGGGAGGCCTGGAGAACTCTCGTCTGCGGCCTATGCCCCCAAAGGGGCAAAAGGCGAGAGTATGTGATTGAGTGAGTGCTACTGTGTTCTTTGATTTAGACATATGGACTGAATTTTTTTCAGGACACCACACTTGGTTCCCTGTGTGACTTCGTCAAGTACGGCGGAGATGAGTAAGTCATCTGTTGTTAGTATGTCTAGACAACTCTTGAATGTCTGTTGACGTGAGTTATACCCACAGACGTAAAGAGATAGACGCACCGCGGTGCCGGAAAAGTGACGCCTCCGCGTGCTATGTTGCTAGTACCTGGAAGTGCCAGCTGTTTACATAGAGCGATTAGCATTGGCCAGACGCTATCAGCTGTTTACATAGCGCGCATAGCATTGGTCCGCTTTATCTTACGTCACATTTCTGATGACGTCTTTCTAAAGAACTTTGTATTTCGAACGAAGCGTCCTATACACAGAGCCTCTGAGTTCTGGTATTAGTAAGATGGCCGCGATAGCGACACTCGCAAGCAGCGGTGGCAGCGTGCGGCGGTGCGTCTATCTCTTTACGTCTGTGGTTATACCCCTTGTGTATTACTTCACCTGTACAGTTTGCGGTGTCAGTCAGATTATCGAAATCGAATTCCACTTCCAAATCAAAAGAATGGCTGGAAATTACTTGCTGTCACAGGGGAAGAGTTAATCGGATTGTGTGTGTCAAACTTGCACTGCAGTGCCCTTATCAATCAAATTAGACGCTATGGACAGTTTATGTGTTCAGTTTGTGTGAAACTAACCAGTAATAACCAGCACGCTACTTGATTACCGTGGCTGAGCTCTATACTCACGGAATAAAGTAATCTACCGCCGTTTTACTCAAAATCGGTAATAGTTAAGAAAATACTTCTGGAAGCAAAGATTAAGTTCATTCCATTCACTAAACTTAATGCAAAATAATAATAATAATAATAATAAAACCCTGAATATTCTCGATTTCTTGCGCGGCGTAAAGCCCTAACTGACGAACGAACTAACTAACTAACTAACTAACTAACTCGATTGCCTGGTTTACTGGCGGTTTGACTGCAAAGGTGCATAGTGTTGTTTTGGACTTCGCAAGTTGAGCGGCGTGTGCATGGCAGCGCCGCTGGAAGTGCACTGGCGTATCACGGTCGCATTTGAATTGCACAAACTGGCAAAGACGGTGAAAGTAAAAAGAAAAAGAAATAAAAATTATTTGGGGAAAAATCATTGTTCACGTCTTACGATTATACTTACCGTGGCGAGTTCTTTCTTGTCCGCAGGTACATCATCCCGATCCAGGTGTTCATGCTGTTCATGTTCTTGTGGATCATGAACTTCTTCGTGGCGCTGGGCCAGATCACCCTGGCCGGGGCCTTCTCGTCCTATTACTGGGCCTGGAACAAACCAGACGACATTCCGGCCTTCCCGCTCGCGTGGTCGCTGTGGCGGGCACTCAGGTCAGTCAGCCAGCGTTGGCTGCTTTACACTTTTTACCTCTTAGGAGCCCGGGCTTGACCCCCCCCCCCCCCCTGCCCGCTGTATGATAAGACTTGTGAAAAAGCGCTGGGGGTAAAAAATTCTGACCTTACCCCAGTCACATACATACGTCCTTATTCATGTGGATCCGACGCCTTCCATGTAGTATTGTCTAGTTGACAGACCTTTGTACTCTTCAGTGTTTTATGCCCGAAGTCTCGTGTATGCTTGCTTTTTTCCCCTATTTTAAAGACATTCATGATCATTCAAGGCGTTTCGGCCGTATTTTTAGCTATTTAGCTAAAGGTCCAGCGTCATCAGGGATTCAACCTATTTACTTTTTTTGAAGTACATGCGATTGTCCGTTTCTTAGTAATACGGAATAAGGACGTGTACTCGATGTGTATCTTCCCTCATTCACAGTTTCGAGTGTAATCGCATCGTGTGTGGGAGATTAAAGAACAAACCACTGCACACCAGTAGGAACCACTTCAAGCCACTATTACGCAAGGCGTGGGCCTCACCCGGTAGGCAATAGTGGCTTGGAGTCTCCGTGGATTTCACCCATGACCTGGGAGGAACGCCACTGGAGCTGACGGCAAGAGTTGGGGCAGCAAAAAAATAAATAAATAAATAAAATAAAATAAAATAAATAAATAATGGCTTGAAGTGGCTTCTGGTGATCTGAAAATTTCGAGTAAAATTGCGAGTTTTGCATGCGGTTTTAAGAAATACCTTCCATATGTACGGTCTCCTATACATTATTAAAAAACAGAATGATTAATTGTGACGAAGCTAGGATAGCAAGAGCGTAGCAAGACTAGTATTATGTTACTCTGTTCACAGACTTCATACTCGTGGATTTTTTTTAGAAACCGAAGCAAAGGCGTGTTAGGCAAACTTGCAGCATTAGATCAAACACGTTCGACGAATGAGCATGTATCGAGCGTTTTTGAGTTCACGGCGTGGGTTTATTTGTTTCAGATACCATCTGGGGTCCCTGGCATTCGGGTCGTTCATCATCGCCGTGGTTCAGATGATCCGCATCATTCTGGAGTACCTCGACCACAAGCTGAAGGGATCCGAGAACAGAGTGGCCAAATTCTTCCTCAAGTAAGTTTCTTTGTGTTTCTGTTGCTCACAGGGTCCAACTTTTTGGAATGATTAGTCTCCCAGCATCAATCAGATATGCAGACACAAAACCATCCTTCAAGTACAATCTGAAATCTTATTACGCCGCGGTACGCGATTGGCTGAATTCTTGGAGCTCTGATCAACAGGAGTGGAGTCGTCTACAGGACTGGAGTCGTCTAGTTTTAGATTCTTCAAAATTCTTCAAAAGTATCTGTTGATTCAGCTGTTCAGATTAAGTTGTTGTTTTTTTTTTGTATGTTTCTTACACAGGTGTCTCAAGTGCTGTTTCTGGTGTCTGGAAAAACTAATCAAGTTCCTCAACAAAAACGCTTACATCATGGTAAGACTGTGTTTATATATATACGCGATCGTTTGTTTGCTAAGTCATAGTTAAATAAGCTCACGGTGGTGACTTTTGAGATCTTCCCATAGCCGTATGTACCCGCATGGAATATTCATACCCTATATTTACTCTATTGTTTTTTGTTTTGTTTTGTTTTCAGCCCATGCAAATTATCGTTTGTTTTTGTCGGACAATAAAGGGGTGTGAAAATTTGAAATTTGTTTGAAATATGTATTTGTTTGCAGATTGCTATACGAGGGAAGAATTTCTGTTTCTCAGCAAAGGATGCCTTCTTTTTGATAATGAGAAACATCGTTAGGTAACCTCTCTCTCTCTCTCTCTCTCTCTCTCTCTCTCTCTCTCTCTCTCTCTCTCTCTCTCTCTCTTTCTTGGGAAACCGGGGTGGTCGAATGGTAGAGCGTTGGACTTCTAATGCTCGGGTCGTGAGTTCGATCCCGGCTGGGGCCAAATCTTTGTGCTGGCTTTTTCATCGTTGACCCGTCTTTGATAACACCCTATTTGGTAAAAAAGGTCGTTAAACACCCAACACCCACACCCACCCTCTCTCTCTCTCTCTCTCACGCACGCACGCACACACACACACACACACACACACACACACACACACACACACACACACACACACACACACACACACACACACACACACACACACAGAGAATACAAATGTATTTGACCGCGGGAACGAATAGTTACACATATTATAAACTGCCAAAAACAAGCAAAAATACAAAAGGACCAGTTGCTTCGGGATCCCCCCCCCCACCCCCCAACTCTCGTTCGTGGTGAGTTTTGCAAACAAGAATGAAATGTTTCCACGTTAAGCTTCATGACATAATAATTTGCGAATTACTTTTCTGTTCTTGCGTCTGAAACTGAAGGTTCTTGTTGTTCCAGAGTCATAGTGTTGGACAAGGTGACAGACTTCCTCCTGTTTCTGAGCAAACTCGTGTGTACAGCAGGCGTATGTGAGTATCCACACGCACGCACGCACGCACGCACGCACGCACGCACAAATCGGGTACTGAATAATAATAATAATAATACATGTAATGATAATAATAATGATGATGATGATGATGATGATGATAATAATAATACTAATATAGCACAGTATCCCCACAAAGTGAGCTCAAGGCGCTTCACAATGACCGTCTGAACTATTAAGAGTCTGCAACACATACTGACATAACACACACACACACACACACACACACACACACACACACACACACACACACACACACACACACACACACACAATCCGTGTTCAGGTGCAAAGTATCTTTTTCTTTCTCGTGCTAACATTAAGACTCGTTAGAATCCTCACCTTTCTCTTATCGTCTGTTGCAGTTTTGGCGTCCTTCTTCTGGTTCAAGGGTCAGATCACGTGGTTCAGTGACTACGTCGAGGTGCCTGAACTCAACTACTATTTGACTCCAGTCATTGTAAGTTCTTATTGGTACCGGCACTTGGACAACAGGGTCTGATGCAGGTTTGGGCCCGCATGTAAAAGTCGGGGTTAGGGAGTTTAGCCCCCGGGTTAGAGTCTAACCTCGAACAAACTAGCTCTAAAGTTAAATTTTCTGGTTTTTTGTTTGTTTGTTTGTTTTTTAAATCAGGAAGCGGGTCCATTCCAGCAAGGTGCCTATGCCATTATAAAAGGATTTTTGTCTTTCTTTCTTCGCTTCCTTTTTTTATTTTTTATTTTGTTTTGGGGTTTTTTTGGTTTTTTTTTGTGTCCTAGTCTGGGTTCAGCCCGTAGCCGTGGGTTCAATTAACCTCGAGTTTTACATACACTGATACAGGCCCTGAATTCGAGTTTTCTGTGGATTTGGTTTGATCACGTTGACCGTCTGTTGGAACTGCCGCGCTTGTTTTTTCTTTAATTTAAACAAGTTCATTTGCAATGCATGTTGTAGAAACATAACAACTGATGCGCATGAATAAGCACAGTTCATGTTTTTGTCTTTCCATTCCGCTTGCTACGTCCAGAGACTGTAGATGGTATGGTATGGTATGGTATGGTAGGGTATGGTATGGTATGGTATGGTAGGGTAGGGTAGGGTAGGGTAGGGTAGGGTAGGGTAGGGTACTTTTTATTCTCGCGCCCCGAGACAATTGATGTTATGATGTGGCATGGCATGGCATGGCTCTCCTTGTCAAGACTGTTTATGTGTCATGTTTGTGTGTGTTTTAGATCCTGACCTTGGGAACGTATCTGCTGACGTGCGTGTTCTTCAGTGTCTACTCCATGGCTGTAGACACATTGTTCCTCTGTTTCTGTAAGTAGACAGTTTCTACAATCACATTTGTTTTCATTTCATTTTAATTCTCCTGTAGCGAGTGGCGGAGACCCGTGCGGTAGCCCTTGATGTACCGCCAAGGGAAAGGTCGTCGATATTTTTTGTAAACAAAGGCGATACCCACGTAAACACTGCTTAAGTCCCTGCCTAAAACCCACAGGCTTAAAAAAAAAAAAAATCCAGTGCCTTGGGCCTTGGGCTACAACTTTCTTCTCTGTCACCTCCCTCTAAGTAGACCTATGGCCCTACCCCCGAAAACCAACCTATAATAGTATAATATGCAATTGCAACTGCGTTATGGCAAACTAGTTATTGCTGAGCCTGGCGGTTTCTTTTTTTCTCGTGTTTCACATCCGGGCTGATACTATAGTACGCGGAGTTATCACAGTCTCCTCCGCCAAGCTGTCAGCATTGTTGCCATGTACCAAGCTGACTTTGTTTCCTTTATGTGTGTTGCAGTGGAGGACTTGGAGATGAACGACGGAAGCCCCGAGAAGCCGTACTACATGAGCAAGGGACTGATGGGTGTCATGGGCAAGAAGAACAAGAAGGCGAAGCCAGAGGACGACAAGCCAGTCAGCGCCAACTGAGGGAAGAAGAAATAGACTGCGGAGTGACCTGCCTTTAAAGTTTAGCATATTTTGTTTTGTCGGGAGGTGAAATCAAGAGAGGACGATCATCTGCTGATCGTGGACTTGAAATCTTACTTGCTGAATCTGCTTTACTGTTCCAGTTCATTTTGGGTTCATTTCAAATGGCTTTATGGTTGTGACCTTTCTACACTAAACTCTCCACCAACCTCGTCCCCCGATTACCGTGAGAATCGGTGTTGATAATAGCTCGGCGTAAGGGCGTAAGATCACTGTACTCACTCAGACGTTTCCCTCTAATTCCACCCCCTCCGCTCCCCTCCTTGGACTCTGCATGCACGGGTCGTGAGTTCGAATCCCGGGTAGGGCCAAATATTTGTGTTGGCCTTATTCTTGTTGCTCCGCCGTCATTGATATCACCCTTACGTGGTGGAATAGGACGTTAAATTCCCAAACGCCTCCCCCTCCTCCCCCCCTCTCCGTCACATCCCCATCGGCGCTTCCCGCTTCCGCCCAAGGTTCAATGCTGGACTGGCCCTCTTCCCTGTCTCTTTCAAGCCTTTGCCACCGTATTCACTCACCACTTATTCGGTTTTATATCCATGCCTATTCCGGAAACTTCCAAAGAGGATACTTATGCTCACCATAATTTCATGCTGACCGGGCATAAAGCAAACCGAATAAAGAACTTATATAATTATTACAATACTTTTTCTCAGCGTGTAGCTACGTGTACCTTCTCTGAAGGGGCCTTTAATATTTTTTTTCTTGTTCTTGTTTCCTTCCTGTTCTTCCTTTGAGCAATGTATCAAATATAAACTTCAAACAGCATTAACTCAGGCGTGTCCAATCATGCATTGATAGATATGTTTTTATACTGATTTGCAGTATTGTACAGTATTTTTCCCTTTTTTTTTCTTTTCTTGCCGTAATGTACTTACCGTATCATTCAATTCATGTTATGTACACCAGAAGAATTGTGTGTGAAATTGTGATTGTTATTTATGTCTGTGATATGAATTGTTTTGTGTCTACACAATGATGACCAAAGGCAATGCGTTCTGACCAACAACTCTCTGTAACAGTTTATGATTTATGAGCCAACTCTGGATCTTGACATATGACTGAGGAATTTCCACTTCAGCTTAGAGGCGGTTTGTTTGCGTGGCCAAGTGGTGTGTGTGTGTGTGTGTGTGTGTGTGTGTGTGTGTGTGTGTGTGTGTGTGTGTGTGTGTGTGTGTGTTAGGGAAAGCTCAGCTGGCTGAGCGTCCTACTGTGGATAGATGGGTTGCTGGTTCCATTCTCTGCAGAATCATAATGTGTACATACCTTTCCTTGTGCCCCCACTACGTATCTGATTCGTGGTGGACAAATTCTCATAGCATCCACCCTTGTTTTGTTTTTGTGGTTTGCTTGGGTAGACTGGTTCGTTGATTTGCCGGTCTTTTGATGTTATTGTTTGTTATTGTTATTTTAAAGGCATTGTGGTGTCGTCGTTGTGTGTGATACCGGTTTTGCAAGGTTTCCTGAAAGCCCGGGAAAAACTTTGAGAACTGTCTGGGTTTTTTTTTTTTGGTGTTCAAGGAGCTATTCTATATTATAAATATCCACTTATTTTTAGTATTGCACATCTTCCAATCTAGTTTGTATCTATTAACTCTATAGACTAGAGACTTGGAGGCCCAAAAGCCGTAGAGTCAAATGAACTGGACTACTCCCAACCCAGCAATATTTTGCAGACATTCAAAAGACTGCCCTCTCCATCAATGAGCGGTAAATAATATCCAGTTTTACAATATTTAACTGACAGTATCATCTCGTCGTACTGCACCTTTGATTTGAGTGCGGTTGTGTAGTATTCAAAGTTGTTGTCAGCGATTACAAACATCAGACGATTATCACACCGAATGACCGATACTGTATTGCACAGTATTCGAGATGGTGAACATGGCTTTTTCATTCTATGCCTGTCTTGCTGTCTGTCTAGTTGTCTGTTTGTCTGCTCGCCTCTCTGTTTCTTTGTATCTGCGATATTTTGATAGAGACTCGTTGTATCTCAGCTTTATATACTCCAATATATAACAAACTCACCAGTTTGAATAGACCTGAGGCCTCGCAAATAAATTCATCTCTCTCTCTCTCTCTCAGTCTCTCATTCGCCGGTTGTCACGTTTCAATGTTGGTTTTTTCCTGAGAAAGAATTACAAACACAATAAAGGTCTTAAAGCAAGAGAAACAAATACGTTTTGACGAAAGAGATTTTTCATTATTTTTTGTTTGAAGAGCTATATCCATTTTTTACAACTTTACTCCTCCCGGCCGCCCTCCCCCCCCCTCCCCCCTTCCCACTCCCACCCAGCACCCCTTTACCAATATTCCGAAATTGTGCATATCAGTTTTCCAATACGTACAGTATGTATAAATTCAGGGAGCAAATTATTGCTTACTTTCTTGATTTAAAAGTAAAAGGAAAGAAGAAACATAATCCGTCCAGCATGTCGACTCGCCGCTGTAAGGAAACAAATTGACATGACATCCAATGGCTGACATTCCGTTTCGCTGAAAACATCGTTCAACCGAATCTTTAAAAATATCCCTTACCGTGACATCAGTGTTTTCAAATGTTATTTCGCATACCTGCGTTTTTATGTGCATCGTTTTATTGATATTCCACCTACACAGTTTAAACATTGCACCCGATATTAATTGTTTGTTTCTGACAACTGTACATGAAATAGGCCTACGTATTTGTACCACTGTGCATTTTTGTTTGTTTGTTTGTTTGTTTTTGTTTGTTTGTTTTTGTGTTTTGTTTGTTTGTTTGTTTGTTTTGTTTGTTTGTTGGGGGGGGGGGGGGGGGCTTTGGAAGACTGTTTTATTATTTATCGAGATGATAATCGTGTATATAGATTTGCTGCGAACACACAGACTTCGTTTTGAAATCGCTCTTTCCGTAGAAGACAGAATTCCAGTTTAAACAAATTAAATCAGTTTTTAGCTGGTTTAGTTTTATTTCTTTTATACCAAAATTTTAAAGTTTTTTTTCTTTATTAATTTAATCATATATGAGGGTGTGTTACTCAGTGATAAACTAGTATGATGTTTACTCCAGTTGGCAGTCGGTTTGCACTGAGTAAAGTCTTTGTTTATGAATTTTGAATAATTGAATAAAATATTATATTTTCTGACCCAATCGCCGCGACTCAGTGATGTTTTTTTTGCCAGTGATTCGCTGTCAGTTTTGGACCAGTGCGGTTTAAAACTGAGTGGGTCTGTCAGTTGTCTGTCCGTGTCAGTGTTTGTCAGTTTGGCCGTCCTGAGTTGAGTTTACAGACACATAAGGCTCGAGGCTGTTACTCTAAGTAGTAGCCTGAACTGACTGAGACTGAGAAGCGGCAACAGGGAAGGTCGCGTTGGAGATGGGATTTCAACGGGAGCTTTCAAATGGGGTAAAAGGGACTGGCCAAACTTCACTGGAACTGTCATGCATGCATGTGACCCCCGATACGACGGTAGACCACAGACGTATAGATCTAGATCTATACGTCGATGCGGTAGACCTAAAACGTAACGGCGAGTTTTGGAAGCAAAATCCGTACATGGGGAGCAACTCTTCTCGAGTTGTTTCATAAACATTAAAGAGTTGCTCCCCTTGAGTCATCTCGCCAAGTTGTGACGTCACAAGTATGCGTTCAGTAAACTGTGTCGCGGCGTTGTGCCCGCCTTTGTCACAGCCTATTTTTACCCCTCAGCCGTCGCGGGTGACAACTCCCCTGTACACACCTACCAAAGTGCGGAATCCCGCAGCACACCGACTGGCGGTCTGTTGACAAACATCAACGACGGTTGCTGCGTCTGAGAATGGCGCCCAGGAAGAAGGAGGAAGTGTATGCGGTTGAAGGCGCAGCGGAGGAAAGTCACGATGTGGAGGGAGAGTATGGTGAGTGCACCTTTTACCTAGCAATTTTTACCTGAGCGAATCCCCCTGACGCTGATAGAGAGGTGCGTGGGCATCCCTGGGCGTGTCGTCTGCCAAACCGGCGTCACTTGTACCAGAAAAACATTTTTGGAGAGGTCGTGTTGCTTTGTTGTTGTACAGGGGGTACACACGGCAAAACAGGCTGTTCGAGCTGTGGGCTAGTGTTTAATGCAGTGACTGAATTACCCGCTGCTTGCATGAACTAGAAAACAACACACATGTATGCCAACCGAAGGCTTAGGTGTCAACAGTTGTACACTAAGTAAGCGTCTAAGTGAGTTAGTCAGTGGACCGTGACGCTGACGCTCAGCTCTCGATTTGTCACCGTATGATCAATAGAACCGTAGAAGGTGCAGCTAGGTGCACTGTACGTGTCAAGAAATAGAAACACATTAATGTGTAACTGCGTGTATGCTGAATGCAGCGTTGGAAGTGGATGAAAGGAAAGCTAGTAGCGGAAGCTTGAACAGTTCTGTTGTGTAATACAGTCTGTATTCAAGATACGGTCTGCCAGGGTTATGAAAGAGAGGTAATTAAAAAAAAAAAAAAAAAGTCAAACCAGTTTTAAAACCTGTGCATGAATAAATAACACTCTACTTTTTCTAGTACATGTATAGAGGTCTGAACCTGCATAGGCTCAGGTGCAACACACTGGCAACACACTGGCAAACCTATCAATGCAGTACATAGTACACTGCACACAGGTACACACTCTCCTATTGTTGTGGAGTTTCATCAGTCAAAATGAAACACCCCTGGTTGTGTCACTGATTGCCGACTTACCAAATCATTGGACTCTCAATACTCGGGTCGTGAGTTTGAATCCCGGCTGCGGCCAAATATTTGTGCTGGCCTTTTTGTCGTTGCCCCGTCTTTGATATCACCCTTATGTGGTGGAAAAGGATGTTAAGCTCCCAAACACCCAACACCCACCCTCCGTAAACAAAATAATGTAAATTTTGACCCTCTTTCTGCCCACATCTTGTGTAACATTTGTCTCGGCCAACCAGCCATCAGAAGTAAAAATCACTCAAGTGGAACAGTCATTGTCCGCCCCCTAAATCACTCCCAACTGAACCAGTGTGAGGTCAGCTGGTGGTCGTTTTGCTGCTTCACTGCTGCTATTGACCCTGGAGCTGTTACCGTTTTGATGGGTCTCGCCCCTCCGCCATGTAGGATTTGTGGGACATCTTTCAGCTGAACACAACCCAACACAGGCAGGCTGCGATCAACACAAAGGAGATTGAGTAGGGCTTTACAGAGCGCGTAAAGCAGCACATGGCTCACACAAAGGAAACTGAGACAGGGCCCAGGCAGGTGGAGATTTTTTTTTCCTGGCTGCTGGCGCCCCTGCCCTGCCGTTTATTGATTGTATGATGCCTTTTGCCTTTGCCTGTGCAAACACTATTGGCGGGGCCTAATGTAATAAATTCAATGTGTAATTCGCTAAGTGCCATTAGAGCTGACAGGGAATCTCTGCAGTGTGTCTGAAGGCCTGTGTGTGTGTGTGTGTGTGTGTGTGTGTGTGTGTGTGTGTGTTTGTGTGTGTGTGTGAGAGAGATGTGACTGGCTCTGAATGTGTGATGTGTTTCTCCATGTGTGTGTGTGTGTGTGTGTGTGTGTGTGTGTGTGTGTGTGTGTGTGTGTGTGTGTGTGTGTGTGCTCTGAAAAAAATAGTGCATGCACAGAGGTAGCACTGATGTTTCACCTAGTCAGAGACATCCTAATAAGTATAATTATATATATAATTATGTCTCTGCTAAATGCATCAGATACATGCTATGTGTGTCTGCTAATTGCATGACACTGTATCATGAAAATACACTCCTAATGTAAAGAACTACTGGCTGTAAACTAGGTGAGTGCACTGCAATTGTAGGTGGACTGAAAACTAACGTTTTACAAGTACATTATAGTTCTTCAGAGTGGGCGAAAAATAAACAAGCAGAAGCAAAGAATCTGAGGCTTGGCCCTTTCACTACTTGAGCGTATCGCTGGGAGAGTATACAGTATACTGCTGCAGTATACATTGGGTTTAAGTACATGTGTATAGTGACTGCCATCAGTCATGTTATGTCATTAGAGTATCATGTATGACATGAAATCAGCCACATCACTTCTTCGGAGGAGGAGGTACTCCTGAAGTGTGTTCATGCAGCATGCAAGTATGTTATAGGGTCATATATATGGCATGCCTTTACCAAAGCAAATTTCATCAACAGTAAGTTTGTTTCTTACATTACAATTTACATGTATTGGGGGATGGGGGTGGGGGTAGGGGGGTACTTGATATTTCCTTCAGTTTGAAGTAAGGCTCTTCCGAAGTGAAGTCAATTGTTTATCAGTGAAGTACTACAAATAGGCTGATGATTATTTGCTTTTATTTGAAAATGTTCCGGCTAGAGGAAAAAAAAATAAAAAAAGAAGAAAGTACAAAGGTTAGGCCTTAGGGTAAGTTGAGTCTGTGTTATATTTCATTTTCCTGGTAATGATTTTGCTATTCAGTCATCTTTTGTTGGTTGCTTGGTAAATGTATATATATATGCAGTAATGGGGATACACGCTGTAGTTATGTGTAGGCAGATGAGGAGGGGGGGGGGGTAGTCTCATTTTATCACCTTGCAGAGTTAACCTCCCCCCCCCCCCCCCACACACACACACATACACAGAGTTATCAGGAGAAACACTCGCAAAAAAAATCATGTATTGCAGTGTTAAGTGCATTTACATTCAACAATGGTGGACAGTTCTTCAGCAGGTCGATCAGGGTTTTTGCAGTGCACGTGCGTTGCTAGGGATTTTTTTTCACTCGACCTGAATTACGCCTGTAGACGAAGAATAAGAGCAGGCTTGTTGATGTTGATAACACGTTTATGGGAGCCGAGAAAAAGGAAACCAGAATCATTATACCTGAGCGAGTCCTTAGATAAAACAGCCTCATCGCAGAGCCCAGGGTATTTGGAGTTGGCTTTCTTGTAACTTGTATCCGGCCACGGAAAGTAACGTTCCAAATAACTGAAGTGAACTAAACTGCGCCCTGGGCTCAGTATGACTGTTGTTGTCAGTTGTTGTTTTGCTGTAGCCTAGCTGTCACAGAACCGAGTGGCCAAACTTACGCAATCAAGTACTACTAATGAAATTCAAGCTTTAAAATTGTGTTTTAGTGGCAACTAAAGCGTCGGGTGTTTTGTTCAAGAGTAAGGTCTGGAGCGATTAAAAGAAGTACATGCACCGACTTGGCGATACATATATAACAAGAAACAAGAAATTCAGCATCGTTTGCCGCAGCCGTACTCCAAGGACCCAAGTTCCGATTTATTCTAGTCCTTGGTATCTCCGCCGCACTGGTACCGTTGTCTTTTGCTGTTTGCGACGTGAAGCATTTCTGACGTCGTGCCGTAGACGAGATCTAACTCGCCAAAATGGAGGACGAAGCAAATCGAGCACGTTTACTGTCAGATGCCACTGCTCAGAACAAGCGGGAAGTTTCCGAACAACCTTCCAAACTCACGGAGGAACAGAAGGAAGCAGACAGACACAGGCGAAAGACAGACAGGCGGAGTAGAGCGCACTTTGGTTCCAACTTGGACAGGTGGCAACAGACAGGCACTTCGCACATCGCCAAGTTCTTGCTTGATGCGTACGTACAGATATCATACATGTATCTAGATCTAATTACAGACTAGTGACAGCGTTTCATGTATTTTGAAATAATTTGTTAAATGGAAGTTTACTGATTTGGATCCCTATCAACTAAGTGTTTGTGTACGTATTTTGAAATGATTTTAAAAGTGGTATTCAGGATTCCTCCCCCCCCCCCCTCCCCAAAACACACACATGTCATGGTATCGTTTTGTCACTAGATACTCAACTCTGCTGTTGCCCACACCTGATTCACGGTAAGTTTTTTTTTTTTTTTCTCTCTGTCTCTGACAAACAAATTATTTAGTTTCCAAAAGGACACAATTATATTAATATCATCTGTGGTGAACCAAACACATGAGACAGAGGAAGAGAAATTTAATGTGTGGGGGAGGGAGAGGTGTTGGTTGCCTGCACTGGTGTTTGGGTATTATGGAAGTTTATTTCTGAGACTACTGTTGTCCTTCGCTATTTAAGAAATTAGTGGGATATACTTTATACTCATACTTCTAATGTTCGCGATTGCTTTGTGGCTGAAGTTTGCCCGTGCTTTGTCCACAGCCACAAATCCTCTAAATCTGTGCAAGGAACATCTGTGGATCCCCGCAGGTACTTTTCCGTTGCTTTTATTCATTATTTATTTATTTATTTATTTATTTTGCCAGCTACATGTATTAGTATTACTGTTTTGTTTGAAAATGCCACTGGTCTACCTGGCCTTGAAAGATTAAATAAAGTCACTTTCAAAGTGTGCAAGCAGTCTTACTGGTTACTGCTTCAGATTAGAAAATGGATGATGTTTTTCTTTTGCACTTCAAGGGCTGCTAAAACAGTTTCCCATTTTATTACCGTGCATCCTGTCATTTTTGTTTTCATGTTTTGATTTACAGAACATTGGCAGGTGACATTAGCCTAGGCACCAGTGTTGACCGTCCACTGTAAGTTAAGTTTCTGATTAAAGATATACATGTACACGTACAACAGGTAGTGTCAGTGATATTGTCATATGCATTTGTACATCACTATAAACCACCGTGTGTAAATTGTCAACTCTGTAATCTGTAGGGACTACAGTTTTGTGTGTGTGTGTGTGTGTGTGTGTGTGTGTGTGTGTGTGTGTGTGTGTGTGTACAGCAGTTTAATTTTTAAAAATCGGACTAGTGGTTTCTGAATTACAGCCAATGCAAGTGTGAAAATTCACACTCTTCTTCGTACAGACAAAACCCTCATTGTATTACATGCCATTCTCATATTCACCACTGACGCTAGGGTGTTTGGGTGAAAGGACAATAGGATGCTGATCATTTCATTATCATGTAAAACCTGACACTACCATGAGCTCCTTTATGTTGATTTCAGAATCAGCTTTGAGGTCTTTGAACCTAAAGATGAAGATCTTGAGGATAACCTGGCAAGTGATTATGTGCTGTATAGTGCATTTGGTAATCCAGTCGCCAAAGCTTTTAGAGATTTTTTTTTGAGGGAGGGGGAGGGGGGTAGAACTGTGTTTAAGTGCATACTCCTCAGAAATAGATGTTTGAAAACTTGTGACGTAACTTTTTCTCGGTGGATATGATTCTGAAATACCTGACAACCTTGACATGAATGAAAATTAATTAATGCGCAGACCACACATGTACCTGCAGATTATCTTTCTGAAAGTTTGTTTGTTAATTTTAGATCCACATGTTAAGACATTTGAATTAGAGTCTAGTATTCAGTATCCAGGCTAGTGGCAGAGTCAGAAAAAGTCACTCTGAGAACTCCTAGAACCAATAATGTTGATGAGAGAAATTCAGAATGTACATGTGTGTGTGTGTGTGTGTGTGTGTGTGTGTGTGTGTGTGTGTGTGTGTGTGTGTGTGTGTGTGTGCATGCATAGTCCTCATATGAGTATGAAGATTACTCAGAAGATGAGTGGGAGGACTTTGATCATGAGACAGATCCAGATGAAGGAGCAGAATCCACAACTGTTGATCCAGCATCAACCACTCATGATCCACAACCCCCACCTGGTATTGTCAACTTCAAGATTCAATAAACTATTTCTCAAGAGATTGGTGCCTTCAGTGTCATCATTGTAAAAATTTATCCCGTCCTCTGATGTTGTTTCCATTACTATGGAAACAACATAAAAATTAAACAATCACACATTAGTTGTCCCCGTGAGGTAACTCCTAAAATGCGGATACATCATTATTGCAGCCATGCAAATTTGAGTTATCCCCTGCTGTAAATTGAGGGTGGAACTGCACTCACACTTTCATTTTAACACCCCCAACTTTATTCATCTATGAAAGTTCGTGACTTTGTCCCGACGGGTTTTGTGATAGTGCTGATCAAAACTCTTCTTTGTTTTGGTGGTAAACAGTGGAGTAAATAATCAATGAAACATTGTTTAATGAGACTAGTTCCGTCTTTGCTAAGCCAGCTCCCGTTTTGGAACAGTTTCGCTGGTGAGCGAGCCTGTCAACGTTCGAAATACTCCCATCTTGGTGACAAGTACAGCTCTCAGTGTGATACGTTGTTTGTATTTTGCCTGTGTGGTCAAACGTTCAAATTCTGTAACTGTTGTTACAATACTGGAGCGCTCAGTGTGGTCGCCGCGTCATCGGGTACGCTTCTGTTGGCTGAGTGCCAGCATTGCTGTCCCGGTGTCTAAGTGGTGTGGTGATTGATACTGACCACATAAACAGCACAGATCTGTGAGCATAAAAATGGTAGCATGAACCCTTTAAAACAGTTTGCTTTTGATAAACAAAGCCATGTTGTCTTATAACAACGCCAGCGTAAAAGCGACTGACGACATTTCCTCTTTGAAATTGTGATAAACCGTAGTTTTGCTTTCATGAGTAATGACTATACATGGACGCCAGTGTTATCCCAGCGACTGACGACAATTCCTCTTTGAAATTATGATAAACTGTAGTTATATGCTTTCATGAGTAATGACTGAACATGGACGCCAGTGTCATCCCAGCGACTGACGACAATTCCTCTTTGAAATTGTGATAAACTGTAGTTCGTTTTCATGAGTAATGACTACGATACATGGGCGCCAGTGTCATCCCAGGAAACGGTATGTCAACAGCAGCTGGTCACAGTCGCTCATCGTATGCACACTGTCAGAAGGCGTGTGTGTCGGGGAGGGGTAGGGTGGGGGGAGGGGGATCTGCCAGAAGTTTACCTACTTTAGCCTAATAGGCATATAATTTACGCAGTCTACTTTTTGAGGAAACAGAATTTCTATTCCCTGCTACGATCCGTGACAGTCCAGCGACGAAAATTCGTCTTTCAAATTATCATGATGCTATATTGTGGTTTTCCTTTCATGATTAATGACTATAAATTCACGCCAGTAGTGTCATCCCAAATGTATACCGTCGGTATGTCAACATCAGCCGGTCGCTCATCACAGCCGAGAGCACTCGCGTAGCGTTGGAAGGGGGGGGGGAGGGGGTGAATGTGTGTGTGTGTGTGGGAGCGTGCATAATAGCAGGCCGTGCGTACTTGGTCGTCTCGCGCGGTTTCTCCACGTTCCATCTTGTTTTCTCGCTCAGCATCAACCCGTCTGCATAGGACAGTTGTTGCAGTCTGCCGTGTGTAGGGTATCGCAGCAGCTGCCGTGATTTCTTTGCAAGGAATTACTGAGTTCAAGACATTTCTTGCGAAAAGTAAGACTTGATCCGCCTTCAGAAGTGCTTCTCTACGAACATCAATGCGCGAAAAGCGGTTTGTGGAGAGGAAACTGCTTTAGAATGCCGTCATTTCAGTGAAGGTGTATAATCAGCGAGTCACAGTGAAGTGCTGCCATTCGCGAAAGATGCTGGAGTTTCAGTTCACGTTGTTTGGCGGATACCACTCAGACCAGTGACGTAAATCAGACTGCACAACTGACTTGACCGTGACAAGTGAAAACGGAATGAGGCTAAGCATCAGTTTGGATTTTGCTTTGAATTTCCGACTATACTTCAGGTCTGTGTGAACTTGTGTGCTAGGACGTCTGGTCTCATCGACTCAGTAGCATTCGGGTTAATCAGCTTACAGCAGTGATCAAGATCGTAGTTCTGTATCACAATTGCAGAAAAGTCGTGAAAGACGTCAGTTCCCTAAAAGAAATAGGTATTTTTGGTGGTGTACGTACATTACCTTCAATATCTGGACGAAGTCGTATTTGTCCACCGAGAAACACACAGTCCGTCACGGTTCACAGATGCAGGCATGCACATCTACATATATATATGTGAAGGACTGACTCAGAGAGAAATTTCGACAGAGAAACCACTCCACTGAGTAGACTGAAGGTAAACCTTTGACTGTCTCAGTGTCAGCAGCTGGGGCGCAGGTTATTTCCGTCCCGCGTCTCAACTGAGACGACGTCACTTGATGTGTACTTGTAGTAGGGATGCGTACGCGCGTATGCATGGCCTGAAGGATCGGTGACATGAACACGTCAGTTGACATGGGTCGTTGACTGACATGCGGATTTGCGACAGTGTCATTGGTAGAGAAGTCAGTTACTGAAGTAGTACGAGAGTGTACTGGCAGCCTGTGTCAAGCACGACTCGCGTATGAGACAGAGAACGTAAATTCCGGTAGATCCACTCTGTATGACTACTCCAGTTTTGCTGATGTATTGTACAAGTGTTTGTGTGTGGAGTGATTGATTCGTCCACCGTTCCAGAGCCGTGTTGTGTGAATTTCAGTCACTGTCACTAAAATGGCCAAAAAGATTAAATTCAAGCCAGGTAAAAACAGCTTTCTTTTCTTTGTGAGTTCAGTCATTTCTTTGAAATTCGTGTTTTTTCGTTTGTTTGTTTGTTTGTTTTTGCTTTTGATATAGGCATGATAATTTAATGGAGAGAGAGGGAGAGAGAGATGTTTTTGTTTTCGTACAATGACACTTTCTGTTACTGATTTTGTGTTACATTGTTATGCCGGTGGCTCAAACAGTTTCCCTTTAGGAATCAATGTTTACACCACTCGCCAGTGCAAATTTTCAGTGGGTGCTTTACATCCGAAAATAGTAGGGAAACAGAGAGCGAAAGTGCGAGTTATGACTTTCCGTAACCCACTCAGTGGTTTACGAGTTCACAACTAGAGGAGCAAAGCCTCCTTGGCTCACTTGTGAGATGGGTCAAGGTCATTCAAAAGAGTATGTTTGTAAAGCTATCACTGTCTATCCTGAAGTAAGATGTCTCTTGTGTTCATAGTTCCTAAGAAAATGGCAAATGGCAACATAATAGTTTTCCAAGGACAGCTTGTATCACCTTGACTTTGGGTCAAGGTCATTCAAATGAGATCTGTAAGTGAAGAGCTTATCAATGACTATCTTAATGCCACGTTTGATAGCTCAAGTTTTCGCAGCTTCTGTACAAATGGTAATGTAAAATTTCACAACAGACAGCTGTATTGACCTTGACCTTGAGTCAAGGTCATTCAAAAGGCTATGTCTGCATAGGTCTCATTGCTGCCTATCATTGAGCCTTGTTTGGTACCTCTGCTCTTTGTTGTTTCCAAGAAAATGCTAACGTTAAGGTCTCCGCAAAACATTTTGAGTGGCCTTGACCTTGACTCAAGGAAATTGAATACAAGTATGGCAGTACAGGTTTTACCAATGTCTATCATCATGCAAAGTTTGATGCCTCTGGTATCCCTAGATTTTGAGAAAATGACAATTGTAAATTTCCAGTGAGATAGATTTAGTGACCTTGACCTTCAGTCAAGGTCATTCAAACGGTATGTCTTGGAAGGTCTTACTGCTGTTTATCATCAAGCCAGGTTTGGTGCTTCTGCCATTTATTGTTTCTGAGAAAATGCCAATGTTAAGGTTTTGGAAGCATTTCCGCAAACAGCTTGTATGGCCTTGACCTTGACTCAAAGTCACTGAATACAGGTATGTCAGTAAAGTTGTTGTCAATGTCTATCATCATGCAAAGTTTGATGTCTCTGGCTTTTCTAGATTTTGAGGAAATGCCAATGTAAAATTTCCAAACAGACAGCTTTGGTGACCTTGAACTTGGATCAAGGTCAGTCAATATGGTATGTTTTGAAAGGTCTTACGGCTGTCTATCAGCACGCCAAGTTAGGTGCCTCTGCTGTTCATTGTTTCTGAGAAAATGCCAATGTTAAGGTTTTGGAAGGTTTCCGCTAAAGAGCTTTTATGGCCTTGACCTTGACTCAATGTCACTGGATACAGGTATGTCAGTAAAGTTGTTGTCAATGTCTATCATCTTGCAAAGTTTGATGTCTCTGGCTTTTCTAGATTCTGAGAAAATGCCAATGAAAACTAGCAAACAGACAGCTTTAGTGGCTTTGACCTTGGGTCAAGGTCAATCAATATGGTATGTTTTGAAAGGTCTCATGGCTGTCTATCAGCAGGCCAAGTTTGGTGCCTCTGCTATTTGTAGATTCTGAGAAAAGGCCAATGTTAAGGTTTACTGCGGACACACACACAGACACACACACACACACACACACACACACACACACACACACACACACACACACAGACGACGGAGGGCTATTACATAGACTCACTTTGTTACACAAGTGAGCCAAAAAGTACACTCCAGTTACGTCATCAGTCAAAGACGCGCAGAAAGAGCGTCATTTCAAACATTTGGAACTCATACGTCACGGCCGGTGCAGTTACTTCGTTCACTTTTGGGGGTGAAATTTCATTTTTGCTTTGATCAAGTAAAAAAATATCTCACAGAAAAATCTCTGCGGAGTATTTACGAGTGTACTTTTGCCGAATGTCAGTACATGAGCACATGCTTTGAATTATTTTCTTGTTAACATCAAGCCCTTTCAGCCGCTTTATGCATCATTTTCTGACAAATCAGTGCGCAGAATTTTGAAGGGATGCTTAAGTCACTAATCACCCTACCAGAAAAATAAACTGTCGCCGAAAACGTGTGCTACATGTACTGCAGGTAAGAGTCTGAATGCTCCTGGTATAAACAGCTTACATAATCAGTTCTCGTGGTTTACCACGACAGAAACGTCAAACCACTCAATGTTTCAACTTTTGCCGTAGCTACCTCGATGTTTCAATTTTTGCCGTAGCTACCTCGCTGGAGGCTTGGCAGCTAAGGCAAAAAATTTGAAACATCTCGTGGTTTCTTTCGTGGTAAGCCACGAGAACCAAATCATGTAAGCTCTGTTTAATTCACTAGTTTAAATTGCATTGAATTGTTGAGTTGGTTTGAATCTTTCCTCAGTTGAGATTATCATTATTATTATTACTATTATTATTATTTTTATTAGCATAAAATTTAATAATTATTATATTGGGAGGGCGTTTATAACAAACGTCGGTGAGTCAGACATGTCTCCAGGTCCACACTAAAGATACAAAACAGGGAGTGCCTATTTCAGTTACGCATGCATACATCAAACGGTGATACATATCTAGTAAAACAACATAGCCTTCTACTGCGTCGTATGAACATTTTTATGACTTGCTGTGGGATGCTTGTTTCATGTTATTGTATCAGGGGTGTCCATAGTTTTGATAGTCTACGACTTGTGACGTGAAGAGAGCGTATTCTGTTTATTATATAATGTTTTTTACGTTGATAATCATATGTGGTGCTGTTCGTTCAGTCCTCTCTCTCCTCCTCTGTGTCTCTGTCTCTCTGTCTGTCTCTCTCTCTCTCTCTCTCTCTCTCTCTCTCTCGCCCGCCCACACAAACACGCACACACACACACACACACACACACACACACACACACACACACACAGATTGACTATGACCTTTGTATACTGTGTATGTAAGGCCATCAACTTAGCTGGAGATTAACCTAACCTGTGTGTGTGTGTGTGAAATGCAAAGTCCTTTCACCTGTGAAACCTGTCTGTCCTCTGTTTCAGCATGCCGGTGGTGGGTATGAAAGTAAACACTTGTCACCGTTTCAATTTTACACCCGAAATTCATTCCTGAAATGGGTCTTGTTTTGCCTATGTGCAGGTGAGCCGCGGGAGTATGACCCAGATTTCAAAGGACCAGTTGAGGACAGGTAAGTCGCAAGCAGAGCTGAATGGGTCAAGTCCGACCTCTTTGAGCCACAGATGTAGATGTATACGTGTAGAGTAAATGTAGAAATATGCACGTGCAAAACACAGATCCACACAGAGACACCATTCATTCTGATCTGCACAGCTATACATGCAACCGTCGATCATATCTGTGTTTTTCGGCCTTTAGGCCACTTTCCGATTTTTTTTTAATTTTTTTTTTAATGTGTTTGCTGTTGTTGTTTTCTCCGCCATTTTGCGAGGTAAAATGAAACAATGTTGGACATGCAGAACAATCTGCACCCCCTCCTCCTCCTCCTCCCCCCCCCCCTTTTGTGTGTGTGTGTGTGGAGGGGGGGGGGGGTGTAGATCGCCGCCGTTTCCTCTTTATAACGCATATTTTTTTTGCGCAGCGGGAAAATTCTTGCCAGACATTTATCCAGAGCAAGCTGGAACCATAATAATACATGTAATAACAACAATAATAAGTCACATTTATACAGCACAGTTCTTGAAACAATGAACAATGTTCATCAACATTCGGTGGGACATCTAGAATCTATTTTGTATGAATAATTATAATTGTCGCCAAGTTTGATACTAGACCGTGCAGTCTAGATAAGCAGAAATACCAAGCACAGTTCTGTGATGCAGACGACATTTATCACAGGCCTCTGCCCTCTCATGACCCCTCGCGCCCCCCTCTCCCCTAAAAACGTCAGAAAAGACGAACAGGTCACAGTGTGGTGGTCGGCTAGTTTGTGGCCAGTGTGTACATGACACGCATGTTTACCTGGACATGTGTCTTCTTCAGGTAGTGTGGTTTGTAAAGGTTTGGAGGGTCGCCGTTTTTCCTGCTGTGACAAAGCAGGGAGTCGCACGGAGGGGAAAGGGTGACTTGTGGCGTGGCACTTGAATGATAAGTACTTCCCTTTAGACTCAATTAGAGTCGTAGTTGTAAAACACTTGAAGAAGCCAAGCCGAGTGCAGCGTGTAGAGATGGATGCACGGACAGACACACCGAGTGACAGGACACTGATGCAGACAGGGGAGTTGGAAAATAAAAGTCTTGGTTTGTTTGGCCGGGTGAGGTACTGAAAACATAGTGTGACCGTGGCAGCACTGAGTAACCACAGTAACGTACCCCCCTCTCTCTTCTCTCTCTCTCTCTGTACTATGTGTTTGTGTGTGACTCAGAGGAAATCATTTCCTCAGCCACAAGGTTCACTGCGTTCATTGGATTTTATAAGCTGCAACATTGGAGTAAAACAGAAACTCCACAAGAGTGTAGGCGTATGCACGGCTCTGTACAAGTCAGGTCTGGTCCGTTAGCTTCCAGAACACACACACACAAACACACACACACACACACACACACACACACACACACACACACACACACACCTCCGGTCGAACCCAGCAAATTCTGGTGATACAAATCTTTCCAGCATCGTTCCCGGAAAAGGTGGAAACTCCGGAGACCGTATATTCCCTCATCATCACCCTAATGAACCTCCCCTGCTGCTTTACAATGAGTTCAGCTAGCCGACTGACCGTCTGACATACAATCCCCTCCATTACCCTACTACATCGATTGTGCATTCTGTCTCCCACAAAACGCCTCTCTGTCTGTGTTTATTGCTTGCTCTTTATCAGCTGTGCATTCCCCCCCCCCCCCCCCAAAGGAAAGATAAATTTACAGAAAGGCATAAGCTAGAAAAGTCAGGTCTGCTGCGATTGTCGGACATTGTGGAGGACTGAGTGGCGCCATTATTATAATCCGCAATTATTATAATCATGATTGGATTTCCGCCAAGAATGACATACGAATCGTTCATGAGGAAGCATACTTCACATATTAGTGAGGTTTAGAAGACCGGCTTCAGCGAAGTTTATTTCGTTTTTGCGTCGTAGTTCGGATTTTGCGTGCGTAACAAACTAATTATAGTAATGTGAATAGTATTGTTATGACTACTGTTATTTCCTTTGTTCATAGACCCCCCCCCCCCCAAAAAAAAAAAAAAAAAAAAAGCAGCATCAAAAATCAAACCAAAAAAAAAAAAAAAAAACCCAAACAACAAAGCAAAACAAAAACAAACACAAACAAAAAAACAACAAACACCCCCCCCCCCCCAAAAAAAAAAAAAAAAGAAGAAGACAAAAACAAGCAAACAACAAGAAGAAAACCCAACAAAACAACAACTGCAAAAAACAAACAAACAAACAAACAAAACAACAACAGCAAAACAAACACAAAAAGACCGTAAATTTTACACCCACACAGCCTGTACGAAACTAGACGCTATCCGCTGGTGCTTGAAAAGCTCACGATTACGATGGGATTCAAACTCTGCAAATTAAACCGACACTTGAAGCGAATAGTTTATGTGATGTGATCTAGTTGTCTCTGCTAGGAACTCAAGTGGCCGTTAACACAACAAATCCATTCAAGTGCTTGCAACGTCGAACAGGAAAAAACTCGTGTAATGGAAGGCAGTTGATAGTTTGTGTAATTTTCTGCGCGATTGTCAGCAGCAGTGTCAATAGCTGCCTGGAAAATTACACCCTCAGGGCAATTTGGCTGGCAGCTGTACGGCTTATGAAGGACATGACAATTATTTCCGCAGACCAACTAACAGCGTGACAGAAGTGTAGACAAGCCCCTGTGCGGTTATTGCAACATCGGCAAGGAAGTTCGCATACGAACGGAACATTTACATAAGTTAACTTCGGTAGTCCTATGCCTTTCAAAATTCTTTCAACTTACACAGGCTCAGTAAATCGACACAGTACAAGTCTATCTCAGTAGTTTTAACGCTTAAGCCTCGTTGTGGACACATACTAAATTCTTTCCAGCATCTTTCCGCCTATATCCTGGATACGACCAGAGATACATGATTCCCACTTCAGCACCAAATGAACCGCTGCTGTTGCCTTGCATTTCAGTTCCGCTACCGACTGCAGAAACTTTGCACGATGCACACAGACAAGGCAAATTGTGTTTTACGTACATGTTAACAAAAAGTTATGATGCTGCACTGAACAGCGTTGTTGTAGAGCTTCATGCAGCCATTACCACGTTTATCAGTTGGAATTCACAGCTTGGCTTCCTTCATAAACAATATTGACTTGTATCAAAGTAGGTTTTCTAGGTTAGGGCAGGTACAGGAATTCCAGAAACCAACGCTTTATCCACACGCACGAGTGGAATAACGATACATGTAATGCTGTGAGTTTTATGGGGAGCCTTTCGGTCGTGGTTTCCATAGCAACCTGCCAGCTTACGTTGTAGAGGTGTGCGGTGCTGAACTAATTAGTTCCACATATTTTGACAGCGTGGTGTTTTGTAATGCCATTTGGCACGATATTTGTGCCGTGTAGCCATAATATCCTGCTGATGCTAAGGAGACAAGTGCCATTCAGCATTACCGTAAATTGATATCTTGCGTGAATCATAGCCGGAACGTCTCCATGGGATTTTGGATCTGTGTGTGTGTGTGTGTGTGTGTGTGTGTGTGTGTGTGTGTGTGTGTGTGTCTCTCTCTCTCTCTCTCTCTCTCTGGGAGCCGGGATAGCCGTATGGTAGAGCGTTGGACTCTCAGTGCTCAGGTCGTGAGTTCGGGGCCAAATATTTGTACTGGCCTTTTCTCGTTGCCCCGTCTTTGATATCACCTCTGCATGGTGGAAAAGGGTGTTAAACTCCCAAACGGCCACCCACCCTCTCTGTGTCTTTCTCACACACACACACACACACACACACACACACACACACACACACACACACACACACAGAGTTATGCAGAGAGAGAGAGAGAGTCAGTGAGAGAAAGCTGAGCTGATGATGGTGCTTTACACAAGGGTTGAAATACGCCTGTTAAAACCGCACAATCTATCCAAGGCAAAGAGTGTTTGTGTGGGGGGCGGGGAAAGGGGGGGGGGGGGGGTTGGGTCCTTTCAGCAACAAATGATTCACGAGGCGTTACCGAGCACAGCAACAGAACATGTAATGTTTATTTTTGGCTCATAACGGTCTTGTCTGTGATAACCGTGTCTTTGTGCGTGTGTTTACGTGTATTGATCGCTACTATGTTGTCTTGGGGAACCTATTTTTGGCTGTACCGTCAGCTGATGGTGTTTCCAGAGAGACAACAAAACCACACACACACACACACACACACACACACAGAGGCTGGCCTGATTTTAAAACAGTCTGTCACCCTGACTTTTTGCCTTTGAAATTTTCTGTTTTCAGTTCCAGCCGTGCGCTGCCTTCTAAAAGGTTTGCAAAATTTGGGGAGAGTTTCTTTTTTCTTATTCTTCCTCCCTCCTGGCGAAGGCCAAGTACTTGTGCTGGCCTCTTGCTCGTTGCCCCGTCTTTGATATCACCCATGTGGTGGGAAAAAAAGACAAACTCCCAAACACCCACCCACCCACCCTTGTCCAGCCGTGCGCTACCTTCTAAAAGGTTTGCACAATTTGGTGCGATTATCTTTTTTGTTCTTACTGTTCCTCCGGCCCGGCTGGGGCCGAATACTTGTGCTGGCCTTTTTCTCGTTGATATCAGTCACCCGTACGTGGTGAACACACACACACACACACACACACACACACCACGATAGACTCCCAAACACCCACCCCTCTTCTTCTCTTTTCTTCTTCATTCATCTCACAGGATATACTGTATTAAAATCTTACCCAAGTTTCACATGGTGGCAGATTTAGACACTGGCTGCATTTTCTTCCGGGTTTTTCTTGCACTTTTAGTCTTGACACGAACCCCGACTGCATCTCAAGAGCGCAGTTTCCTGTGCCTCCTCAGAATCTAATTTTGGTTGACCGGGTTTCCTTTGTCCTGCAACGGTCGATTTTACCGCATCCACGTTGTCGCTTGACAGTTTGTGAGGGGCGAATTGCGGTCAGCACAGTGCACTGACCTGTTCGGCAGTCTTACGTCACGGTGACCGGTCACGCACGCGCATTTTTGGCTTCAGCACATGTGAAAGGGGGTAGTGTTGGGGATGGAGGCGTTTGTACTAACCATGTTAGAACATCAGATTGGAGCAGTCGAGACCACGGCTCTGATCTAATGTTTTAACATTATGTGCTAACTATTGTACCCTGCCATTCACGCGCTTACATCAATTATTGTATCCCCCCTCCCCTCCCCCCTCAATCGCTTCTACATTTCCTCTCCTCACCTCCATAACCACCTGTAGTACTGTATTTTAATTTTACCTGTAAGAATCCAAATAACAAATGGATCTCTCTCTCTCTCTCTCTCTCTCTCTCTCTCACACACACACACACACACACACACACACACACACACACACACACACACACACACACACACACACACACACACACACACACACACATATGATTACTTAGTATTATTAAATTATTTTTTCTGGTGAACACTTTCCTTGTGTGTACCAGAAGCTACAATCATGCCTGTTGTATCCTAAATTATGATATTATGGTAGAATATATATTTAACTTTTAAGAGTTAGTCAGTTATGTTCTTTGAAGTGTTTGCATGGCCTTGTTGTTTTCTTAACTGTTTCCTGTTTTGTTCTGTGCAGAGGATGTACGGACATCATATGCTGCATTCTCTTTGTCCTGTGCATCCTGGGAGCTGTGGCCTGTTCCCTTGTTGGTAAGTGAAATGGCACATGCTCTATATTTAAAATCACAACACAACACTTAATACTTCCAGCTTTAGCTGTTGCTGTTTTTGTTGTTTTAGAAATCTGCATTGTCTTCTTATGTGTGAACCGCAAAATGGTCTTTGTTGCTTGCGCGGCGTTAGGCCCTAAGTGGCAAACTAACTAACCTCTTATGTGTCTTATTTTAGCTGCAGAATTTTACATGTGTGTGAGTTTGTGTCAGGGTGTGTGTGCGTGTGAACTTACTTGAATGTCAATTTGTTTTTACCTCCTATTGTAATGGCGCTTAGAGCTTCTAATGAGGGAAAGGCGTCACATTTAAATGAATTTTATTATTATTATTATTAGCTTTACTGCTGTGCTGTACTCCAGTGTTTCCTGGTTCAGCAATTAGTTCATTACAATATATGCATGCAGACAATATAATATAATTAATATAATATTAATATTATTAATAATGAAATAATTATGAATAAATTAATATAATTTATTCGTACTGATTGCCCTCCTTGATGAGAGTTGGGTGGTTTGGCCAGTTGAGCAATGGACACAAGCACAGAGGGTGAAGGTTTGAATTCAGACATAGTCAAAGTCCGTGTACATGCCTTTTTCCAACACTCAGTTCTTTGAAATCAGCTTTGCAGCATGGAAGACCAAAAGCACTCGCCCGTCACCAACACAAGAAGACAAATTCATGCTGTGCGAACCCATCTTATGTTTCCAAATGGCGAATGAATGTTGAATGAATTCCACTTTACTGAAATCAGCACTCACCACTCGAAGCGTAGTGTGAACGGTCCCTGCATCGCCTGCTTTTGTTTTTCTCACTGACACTCCGTGACAAAATTGTTCGGGCTATTAGAAAAATATTCTGGCTGCCAGTGTCACGTGGCTGGTAGCCACGATGGCTGCTGGGGTCTCTACACTTTTGGTTCTCCCTGTTGCAGTGGACAGAAAATGTGAACCCGATAAAGAAGAAAAAGGTATTGATAGATTTTGAGGGGCGGATATGGTGCTGAAACACTCATATTATGTATTGTTTATCATATGGTACATGTATTGTGATTTCAGGGTATGTGCGTGGAGACCCCCTGAGGTTGGTGTACCCGACAGACAGTGCTGGCAACTTCTGTGGACAAGGGGAGTTTGAGTGAGTACATTATACATGTACATGTATATATATGTGCTGTTCAGGGCTTGAAATCCACGCCGGCCATCAATCATAAATTGATTCAGTTTTGAAATGTTCCATTACTTTCTCACCAAGGCAGACGTGATTATGTCCTATCATTTCTGCGCTGTTGTCATCATGATCTCAGACAAATGTCCCCTACTTTTTTTTTCTTTTTTTTTAAAGTCAGCCAGGACATCTGTCTTATTATAGTTCAGTCTTTCACTTGTTATATTGTCTCTGTTATAATACAGTACAAGGGTTAAAGATCTACATGATGAATAAAATGTCAATCCATTTAGACAGTTTATAGTGCCTCAGACACCGAATGGGACATATCACTGACACTTAGTGGGTGTTGTGTGCTGCATGAGACTTAAAACAGTGATTGTTCCTGCTTTTTTTTTTTTCTTTTTTTTCTTTTTCTTCTTTTCTTTTACCAGTGTGTGGTATTCAGGTTGTACAGTACAGTAATAGTCTGATTAAATTTACGTCATTGGTAGTGACTTCTTTTACAGATGTGTTTTTGTACCTCTTTTTCAGGAATAAGACAAAACTGTTTTTCTTTGACCTTCTGCAATGTGCCAAGATGGGCTCCATTGTTCGCCTGGGCTGTCCTACCCCACAGGTATGAATTTTTTTCTTCAATTTTTTTTTTTCATCCACAGAGAGAAAGAGAGAGACACACAGAGAGAGTCTGCTCGCATACACACCGTATACGTGACCCTACACCGTGAAATGAGTCTTTTTGTGCTATTTGTTCATGTTACAAGACGACTCATTTCAATGTGGAGGGTCACATATTTATGTATATACTTACAAATGAAACAGGGAAAAAGACGTGGACTGTCATTCTAGAGAACCAGTGATTAGTATAAGACTTTCTACTGCTCATTTCCTTTACGGCACTCTTGCCACCATCATTATCCAGTCAGCTGAACGCATGCAGTTAAGCCTGTCTGTACATGAACTGTATATTTGTGCATGTTTTCCAGGTGTGCGTGTACGAGTGTCCGAAGGAAAACTTTGTCTACCTGGAGGCGAAAACAATGGACGCAGCTAACAGGAAGGCAGCTCGGGAAAAACTTATCTGTAAACATGGCTTTGATGCTGTGGCTTCATCGGTAAGGTTTAGTGCACAGGACTTCGTATTTGTGGGAACTATTATAGGACAAATGTCCTGGCTGACTGTAAAAGTATAGGACACTTGTCCTTAATATTGTCCATTGTTACATAGAAATGATCAGACACGCGTCTACTTTGGTTAGAAAGTTATCGGACATTTAAAAATGAAATGGTCTGTGACTGATGTCTGACACGGATATGAAGCCTCAAGTATGCATTTCTTTACAAGAGTCAAACTGCTGTTTTTTTGTTTACTTTTTTTTTGGTTCTTTTGTAGTTCAACAGTTGATACATCTGTATATTAATTGATCTAATCATGGAAACAAACTGTCAAAAGATCCTGTAGAGTCTATCCTGTAGTTTTTGCCTGTGGAGACTTCTACTCATGCGGTTGTTGGTTGCAGACTTCTCAGTTCTTCAATAGAAACATCTTACTTGGGTCTGACAAAACCTGGATAAAGAAGACCCAATTAACAAACAGCCGCATTTACAAAAACTAAACAACAATAAAACAGATTTCTACGCTTTTCAATTCTTGAGGCTGCAGACCCTCTGGAAGTCCAAGGGAAATAACTCCTGACAGGGTCAGGTTGAGCGCAGTCAGCAGTTGAGTCCTGAATACGTGTACTTTCACTCTGTTGAGTATGTCCCAGCTGCACGAATTTGTTTTTCCCGCTCTTGTTTTTCAGCTGTCCATTGAACAAATTATAGAGCAAGAGAAATGTGCTGCATACTACGTCAAGTCCAAGCCAGGTTTGTCCTCAATTTCCTTACCATGATGAATCAATATGTTCAGGAGAACAAATTCCACTCACCTCAAACCATACTTTGGGCAGATGAAAACCGGCCCCCACCTCTGCTTTTTATTTTTTTTTTTTTTTTTCGGTCAGTTCTGACCTTTGATGTAAAAGAATGCTGCCTTTCTGTAGTTGCGAAGTTTGGAAAGACATGCATGATTACAGCATACTGGCAAAAACACGGTTATACAAACAGGGATACCAAATTTCAAGAACACTCTAGATTTCTGGAATGAGAACCTTAGAAAAGTAAATTTTCCAGATTGAGAACTTTCAAAACTTAAAGTTTCCGGATTGAGAACCTTTGAAAATAAAATTTCTAGAATGGCTAAATCAGCAAGCAACAAGTTTCGGATTATTCAATTCAAAATACTCTATCGTCAATTTAAGAAATAAAATTTAAAACAGAAAATTGTGTTTGGCCTTACACATGGGGTGACTGCCGAGAGTGCTTGCAATGCTGGATTGGGCGTAGCTTCAAAGTGACTTTCTGGTCTGGGAAGTCTTTCGCATTTACCCCCCCTGTACATACACAGCATGTATCTTGTCACATGCAGGCAGATTACCTTTCAGAATCAATGAGAGCACATCAAATTATTGAACACTGTTCAGTAATATTTCACATTTTATGTTAACAGTCATTTGAATTGCATTTTCAGTGGTCAACCGATGCATCCCAGCCATGTTTAACGAGCTCGTGGACTTGAAGGACCAGATAAAAACTGGCGGCAATAACCCATTGGTGACAGTGTTTAACGAGACAGTCACCGGTACACAGCTGGAGAACGGAACAACGTAAGCCATAGTCTTGCTTGTTCTGAATGTGATAAGATGTTGGAACCAAGTGTGTAATGCAGTCTGGAAATCTCTGATCCCTTTTGACACACCCCTTGATCTCCTGTGAAGCTGGCAAGCTTTGCAAGTCTCTTAACACAAAGTTATTTTGAGTTCTCATTGTACTCCCTCCCCCTCTGCTTTGGAAATGTTCAGCCCACAAAATTAAAAAATAAATGCATTTCTGAATCCCAAACTTAAGATGCTGAGCTCGCCTTGGGCATCACATGATCGTCCAGTGTGTAAGAGAATGCATGTGATTCACGTGAGCATGTGTGTCGGGTTTAGCTTGCAGCACTTGGAGCCAAATAGTTGGGATAAAGTGCCTGTTTTATTGCTATTATCATTCTTATGCGTATTATTATTATTTGTTCACTTCTTGTTGCTACCATGGTCATTTCCATGGTCAATAAATGTCCTAACCCATTCCAGACTCACTTGCAAGAACTTGTGCTAACCCTGGCCTAGCTTGCCTCAAAGAAAGCAAAGAAAAAAACTATAGTATGGTCTTTTGAAATGATAGAACTTCTACACTCCGACTCTTTGTTTCTGCACACACAGACAAAAGGAAGTACGCAAAGGGAAGTAAGGCAGAATCTGTTTGAAGAAATAGTGGCATGGTAGTATGGATTCGCTGATTTGTCCAGGTTGTCTGGGTAAGTTGTCCCCACATGCGGCCATCTTGTTTCAAGTTATCCCATAAGGTTTCCGCAGTGGGTTAAAGACATTTGATGCATGTGTTTTGTTGGTGTCGACTGATTGTGTGTGTGTGTGTGACATGTGTTTCAGTCACCTTGCACAGTTCTACAGGTTGAAAGGTTATGCCGAGCTGGTGTTCAGCGACCTATCTGAATCCTGGCCCCACATCCTGGTGTGAGTAAAGGGACATAATCTGTGGCATGTATTTCATGCATGATGCTGTCATTGCCATTTTCAGTGGAGGGGAACCTTTGCGAAGGCACTAATTTTAGGTGTATGACCCGTAGGTTCTCTAATGTGAGCATGATGTAATTCAGTCAGTTCCTGTGCTAAAGACAACAGAGGATGGCAAACTCCAAAGGGGACCCAAGGAATTAATGCATACTTACCAAGCTGAATGCATTGTAACTCGTACAGTAGTTTCTAAAACTACGTCTTTGGTGTGATTACTTAATCTGTACATGCCAAGTCATGTTGTGTGCATATAACATGACCTTTAACTGTGACATCATGTGCATGTCTTGCAGCGGTTTGCTGATAGCGATGTTGGTGTCGCTGTTGTGGATTTTTCTGCTGCGGTGGTTGGTGGCAGTCATGGTGTGGGTCACGCTGGTCCTCTTTGCTGGCCTCTTTGGATACAGTGAGCATTATTTTGTCTTGGTTTTGGTCTCCATTTTTATTTAAGCATCAGAATTATCCATGGATCTGTGATTCTCTGTGTAAGATGGTGTCATTTCTAGGGTGGTGGGAATGTTTTCTGCAGAAATTTTTTTTTTATTCTCAAGTGCGTGGTTTAATTTGTTCATGTAATGGCCTAGTATGTGCAAACAGCTGACTTATTCCAAGCTCATTAGTGTGAAGAACTCTACACTGCCTGTTTGAGTTAGGACCCTGGCCATTTTTCAGCATTGTTGTTGTTGTTTGTTGTTGGTTTATGGTTTGGGGTGTTTTTTTGTGTGTTTTTTTTTTTTGGAGGGGTTGGGGGGGGGGGGGGGGGGGGGGGGGAGTGGAATGTGTGTGTGTGTGGGGGGGGGGGGGGGGGGGGGGGGGGGGGGGGGGGGGGGGGGGGTTTGTCTGTGGTGGTTTTTTTTTTTTTTTTTTGGGGGGGGGGGGGGTCTGGTTTTTTTGTTGTTTTTTTAATGATTGTTTTCTTTGTTTTTCCTTGATGTTGTTTTTTTCCCTTTCACAATGCTGATGCCTTGTACTTGTCGTTCTGTGTGCAGGCACCTACTACTGCTGAAACCGCTACTTTGACTGAAGGGTAAAGAACATGACAGCGGAGTTTGGACTGTCGAAGGCCTTCGTCCTCAACTTCGAGTATTACCTCACTCTCAAGCAAACATGGCTTGCATTTGGTGAGTCAGCATGACTATCTCTCTCGTCTGTGAAGGTCAGAAACCTGGTTCAGAAATGTTTCTTAATATGCAGTCAGCTCATCTCTGTATGGTCTGTCATGTAGGCAGAGGTTTCAAGGGCTTGACACACAGCTTTTGGAAAGTTTGTGCAAGCAGCAAGAGAGTCATGGGCCTATAAAGCACAGGTGCTGCTATTTGTCATTGAGAGACAGTTGCTAGATGGAGGCTGCTGCAAAAGAGGGTGTGTTAGAGAATTCCTTATTGCACAATGTTTTTTTTTTTTTTTTACCCTGCCCCAAGTTGCCAACTCTTCACAAGCTCCAGTGGTATTCCTTCTAGATCATGGATGGAATCCATGGAGGGCTCTGAAGCTGGGGCAGTGCTTATTGTGCATGATGAGGATCATGGTATATGATGATGCTGTGGAGGTCCGTGTGGTTTGAGACTGCGTGACAGGGCTGCATTCAAGGCTTGCTGTTATACATATCCGGTGGTAACCAAGCCTGGGACCTACGGCACCTGGGGTGCCGGCAATGTAATTATTCACATCATGAGATGTGTCATAAAAAGGGGGGTGGGCTCCCTCAAAGTTGCACCCGTGAAGTGGGGGAGTCTCGGCTGTGTGGCAACAGCCTCCCCATTGGGCTCATAGCACACCCGATCAGGATATTTTGAGTGTGTTTGAACTGGATGTTTTGTCACAGACAAATGCAATTCCATGCAAATATCAAACTGTAGATAAAATTGTATTATTTCAAGCAAAAGCAACTTGTGTTTATTTTCCTCAGTGAAGGGAAGCAACTAGCACAGACTTGTGAGAGTTAAAAACAGTGAGTGAGGTATAATTTCCCTTCCTGACAGCATCCTCACCCTAGCGTGCATGATCGTGCACCCGCGGGCCAAAGAGGCTGGTCTGTATACATACAGGAAAGGAGAGAAGTAGGGGATTGTAGTCACAAATGGGTTAGCCTGTGGTCCTCACAAATTGATGTTTGTTTGTTTGGTTCTCATTCTTTTACAGGCTGCACATCAGCCACGCTGCTCGTCATTTTCCTCCTCATCGTCATCATTCTGGCCAAGAGGATCTGTATCGCCATCGAGCTGCTCAAGGAGGGGAAGCAAGTAAGCTCAGCACATTTATTTAGTTCTTTCAGTGTGTGTGTGTGTGTGTGTGTGTGTGTGTGTGTGTTCCAAGATAGAGACCACTTCATCTGCAGAAAACTCAGTTTTGAACTTTTTTTTTTGCATTTTTTAACTCAGCTCCGCTGTTTCTACTACACAGAACTTTACAGTTTTGAATAGCCAATACTTTCTGCTCTTTTTTTTACTGCATGTATAGTGATCCCAGTGAGCCATAGCAAATTATGTTCTGCACACTATAATGATGCAGAAGAATTACACTGAACTGAATTTATTATGTACATTAGTTGTGACTCTTGTGTTTAATTTGCTTTCAGGGCGATTGGCAAGATGACCTTGATTCTTCTGTGGCCGCTGTTTCCCTTTTTCCTCCAGATTGGGGTTGTGGCCTATTGGGTCACTAGTGCCTTGTATCCTTCATGGACATTCATTACAAAAGCATGGAAAATTGAAGGGAAAAAAAATATTGGTGTGTGTGTGAGTGTGTGTTCCTGCATTTCCTAGTTAATGGTTGTATGCATGAGGGGAGCCAGGGTGGCCGAATGGTAGAACGTTTGGACTTCCAATACTCGGTTCTGAGTTTGAATCCCGGCTGGGGCCAACTATTTGTGCTGACTTTTTCATCGTTGCCCTGTCTTTGATATCACCTGTATGTGGTGGAAAAGGTCGTTAAACTCTCAAACACCCACCCACCCTTGTATGCGTGAGATACAGAGAAATGGACTGACTTGCCTCCAACTTTTTGCAAAAAATGTTTGTCCTTGACATTTGTAAGATACATCGGCTCCATGGGGGAAAAGGAATACTACAAGGGGAATTACTCGTGAGTCAAGCCGGCATTTTACGTTTGTTGTATGCTTTGTGTAGAGTAACTACATACTGTAACTCCAGCTACCAACATTCACAGTATAGTAGTATGTGTAGTCATAATTGTGTTACGGTGTTGCCACAGGTCAGTTTTCTGTTGCTGAAAGCACTGAAGAATTCGCAACCAAAAGTGAGGCATTTTGACATTTTGTGCATGTGGCTATTACAGCTTGTTAGCCAATGTAAAGTGTCTGAGTCTCATGCTGTGCTGTATTTGATGTTTCCAGTGACATTGCTGAGGTGATCCGTGACCGAAATATTGATGCCTTACTGCGCAGAGTACCATGCAGTCCAGTAAGTACATATGAAAGGTGGTTACAATAGTTTTAGAAGTCAAATCATTATGTTATTTTATGAATCGTGAAAAAAGTGCACGTACTAAGTTTCGTGGAAATCCATGCGCTCTTTGAGGATTCTCATTTTCTGATCATAACCATCCAAGATGTGTGGGACTCTTAAAACTGATAAGCAGTCTTCTGCTTTAACTTTCCCTAACTTTTTGGTGTCTTTCAGAATGATACCACACTGGGGATTTGTGCGAGTTTGTCAAGTTCGGAGGATCAGAGTGAGTCGCACACATTTTCCTTAGAATGCAAATGAACTTCATAACATTTTGTTTGGCTACATGTAATCATGTTATGGGTCAAATAGTTCTTGTGCGTAACATTTTTCTCTCTTCAAATTGTTTGTCAAACAATGTTATATGTCTGTAAAGTTTATTGGCTTGACATTTTGTATTGTTTAATCTGTCCTAGATTTTTTGGTGTCTTATGTATTTCTTTCGTGCAGGTACACGGCCCAATGCAGGTCTACATGCTGTTCATGTTTTTTCTGGTTGATGAACTTTGTGGTGGCGTTGGGGCAGATGACACTGGCGGGAGCATTTGCCTCGTATTACTGGGCTTTCAACAAGGATAAAGATATGCCCGAAGCTCCTGTCCTGTCATCACTGGGGCGCAGTCTCAGGTGTGGAACTGCAAGCTTCTTCTGTGTATTCATTTAACCCCTGGTCTTGCTAAATTAATTTATGTTATGCTGAAAAAGCCATAGAGGTAGACCGGGATCTTCTAGGCTTAGCACTATCAGGATTAATTTTGCTTTCTACAGTCCTTTTGTTTCTGAATTTTAGATCTTGTGAGAAAAGGAGGTATAGGCTTTATTGCAATGTTTGTTATAATCATTTACAAGTTTTTGGGCATCAGATTGTCTGTGCAAGTATGATTTTCTGTGGAACATAGTGATGTGAAATTTGTGTTTCTTAGCTTCAGGTACTCCTCCATAATGCCTGTTTCAAGTATTGCTGCTAGACATTTTGCTTTTGGCAGTCCATGATACACAAAAAACTGTCTGTAAATTTGAGATGCTTGTTAGAGGAATAGATAGGTCTTCATACCGTATTATTTTAATTATTTGCTAGTTTTGCGTATCATTCTTTGTGAGGGATATTCACAGGGATTTGCACAATACAAAAATGCTATACTACCAGTGATGATGATGACCATGAAAAATACTTGTCTTAGTGTACCAACATGGGGTCCTTGGACTTTCGGCTCGTTGGTTATCGCTCTGTGTTGCAGCTCGGTGCGTTTCTTTCCTTGAGTACCTTGAACTAGGAACTGAAGAGCTCCTGAAATGATTGTGGCAAAGTTCATTCTCAAGTAAGTGCTAGCTGAAATACATGTAGTTCCACTGCAATATAAACTAAAATCTCTCTATTTCGCATTATTTTCGTTTTGAATTTACTCAGTGAACAGATGCAACATTTTTTTTTTTAAAGTTGTACTTATGGTACATATACTTAGAAGTGTTTTTGCCTGTGGCTGAAGAGACAGTTATGAGTCAGATGCAAACAGTGTCAGATCAGGTTAACCTTCTAATATCTGCAGGTTTTTTTATTTGTTTGTTTTTGTACAGGTGTCTGAAGTGCTGTTTCTGGTGCCTGGAGAAGTTGCTCAAATTCATCAACAAAAATGCCTACATCATGGTAAGTTCCGACACTCTACAGCGCTAGTTTGTTTTGTAGTGACTGGTGTGTGTGTGTGTGTGTGTGTGTGTGTGTGTGTGTGTGTGTGTGTGTGTGTGTGTGTGTGTTTAATATCTATGGCCGTGCAGGGATTATTTTCTCCATTACATCATATAATCTTCAGATAAAAATTACCTTAAGTTTTCATCACTTTATGACTTTTTGTATCAAAGACACAGAGATATCAGAACCTTTTGTCAGACCAGAGACATTATGTCTCTGGTCAGACAGTGACGCTCACCTGATGGCTGCCGTTAGTTAATCAAGGACTTGTCTAATATTAAGGACAGAAATCTCCTAAGGCTTCCCTGTCGTATTTTAGGATGGTACTGTGTTTCAGTCATGTTTGCCTCGACATTGTTTGAGGGGGAGCCGGGGTGGCCGAATGGTAGAGCGTTGGACTCTCAATGCTCAGGTCGTGAGTTCGAATCCCGCCGGCTGGGGCCAAATATTTGTGCTGGCCTTTTTTCTCGTTGCCCCGTCTTTGATATCACCCTCATGTGGTGGAAAAGGACGTTAAACTCCCAAACACCCACCCTCGACATTGTTTGAGATCACAGTGTATTTGCTGTTAATAGTTTTCACATTGCAGGTTAGCAAATGCTTGATCCAAACTATACATTTCTTTTTTTTTCTTTTTTTTTTAACCCAGATTGCCATATATGGCCGGAGCTTTTGTACAGCTACCAAGGATGCCTTTTTGCTCATCATGCGTAATGTGCTGAGGTATGAAATTCTGTAATTGATGTGAATCTTAACTGGTATTTGAATGTGTCATTATGTTAATTGCTGATTAATTTAACCAGTGAAAAGGAAATATGTGGTATGTGATACATGTAACTTGAGTTTTGGTCAAATTAACTGCGTGACGTTCTTTTCATTAAAACTACTTTGAGCAAAATACTGTGTTCTTAGTGGTTCAGAATGGTGTTTGGGATATTTTTTTTTTGTCCACAGAACATTTGTGCTGGACAAAGTGTCGGACTTCATTATGTTCATCAGCAAGCTAATGGTGACAGGAGCTGTGGGTGAGTGAATGCTAATGGAACTTACGTTAATGCTCAGCTTACTCATTACTTTCCAGCTTTAACTCAGCTGACATCAACACATACAGTGTCTGTCTGGCCCAAGTGATTTCCCTTGGTATCTTCTGCTAGTTTTTCTTTTGAGTTGTTTATCTGTATTAAAACTTCTACGACTAACCAAAGTCTTTATAATAGAGACATTTTGTTTTAAATTGACTCAGAGATCCAGGCAGCTGTTCAGTTAAACAATGAAAAATACAAATAAATCTGATCTCAAGATTCTTAAGGAGCATTAGGCTTCATGTTCAGTACAGGGGAGCCAGAATAGTTGAATGGTATAGCTTTGGAGAATGGTGCAGCGTGGGGCATTATTGCTTGGGTCTCGAAATCGAATCCCGGCTGGGGCCAAATACTTGTGCTGGCCGTTTTGTCGTTGCCCTGTCTTTGATGTAATCACCCATAATGTGGTGGAAAAGGATGTTAAACTCCCCAAACACCCACCCACCCAGTACAACTTGTAGGAGAGTTGTGTATATGTGTGCTTTTCTTTTTATTTTATTTTATGTTATTTATTTATTTTATTTACTTTACTTACTTACTTACTTGGTGACTCGTCACTGAATTTCTTGTTTGCTGTGTGTTGCAGCCGTGGGATCGTATTACTGGTTTGAACGAGACATTCCAGTTCTGCAAGGTTTTGTTCCTGACCTCAACTTCAGACTTGTGCCTGTTATCGTGAGTGAACTTACTTGTGTCTGTGCTTTGTGTTTGCATGTATCTGTACCAACACACTTCAGTAGGGTGGTCCAGAAAGTCATTGTATTCGTCTTGCCTATGATACATATACATGTATTACACACTCAAGCCATTAGTTTGAGAACTACGAAAAATTCAAATTGAAAAAACTTTATTGTCTGTTTAAGAGATAATCTAAAACAGAACATTTTCTTTGGCCATACATGATGCTTTGTCACATATAAAAAGAACAGTTTTGTATATAAAACAGTATTGTGACCAGGGGCATGGTGGAGTGACTTGGAATTTTGAGGTATGGCTATATGAACCTCTTCAGATGAAGCAGTTTTACTCAGTCAAAAAATTGGGGGGGGGGGGGGGGGGGTTCACAGAAAATCAACACCCAAAGATATAAATATTGTCAAGAGTAGGAGCTGCACACACTTATTTGCATGAACATCGTTTGCAGCGTCCTGATTATCAAATTCCTTTGACTTGTACCATGCATGTGTTGCGGTTATGGTAGTGTTGGAAATGATCTGTGTTGTGTATCTGCAGATCTTGGTACTTGGAACCTACCTTGTGACCAGCTGTTTCTTCAATGTCTATGACATGGGAGTGGACACGCTCTTCCTCTGCTTCCGTGAGCATCCCTTTCAATGGCTTCAGAATTTATTTTGCTCACTTGCATGGTGCCAGTGGCATTTACATTCTTGGAGTAATGCTGGTGTTTTTAACCTTCCGGCTACGTCGCTAAAAAAACTTCTTAGTCCTACATCGTGTGAAACAACTTACCCATGGTTTTTACATAGGTAATTTTCGACTTATTCCTCGTCCTACGTCGTGGGAAACAAATTACCCATGGTTTTTACATAGGTAATTTTCGACTTATTCCTAGTCCTACATCGTGGGAAACAAATTACCCATGGTTTTTATATAGGCAGATTGTAGCTTATTCCTAGTCCTACATCGTGGGAAACAAATTACCCATGGTTTTTATATAGGCAATTCACAACTTATTCTTATTTATTGTTTAATTACTCTGCTAATTACAAGTTAAACAACACAATTTTTGGCATGAACATAGTCAAACCATTTATTGACAAAGTCATGAAATTTCAAAGGTGTGACGTAAATATTGACCGAGATACGTTCATCTAAAGCAATGTGTGTGCAACTTTTTACCCACGACGTAGCCGGAAGGTTAACTCTGGTAGTGCGGATCCCAGGATATTTCAGACTACCACTATGGCTTTTTCAGCATGAGACAAATTAATTCAGTAAGAGCTAGAGTAAATTAGTGTAGCAGTGTTAGGTGTCCCTGAAAAATTCCGATACTATAGAGTGTATGTGTGTGTGTGTGTGTGTGTGTGTGTGTGTGTGTGTGTGTGTGTGTGTGTGTGTGTGTGTGATTGGACACATATCCTGTTGTATTATTGTGTGGGGAGCCGGGGTGGTCGAATGGTAGAGCGTTGGACTTCTAATGCTCAGGTCGTGAGTTCGATCCCGACCTGGGCCAAATATTTGTGCTGGCTTTTTCATTGTTGCTCCGTCTTTGATATCACCCTATGTGGTGGAAAAGGATGTTAAACCCCGAAACACCCACCCACCCACCCGTATTGTTGTGTTTTCCTGACCAAATTTCTGTTCTGTTTGGGAGCCTTTTTGGCCTTCTACCCCAGATGAAAGCTCATTGCCCTTGTCAGTTCTGTCTGTTTGTTGTTAGCTGTCTCTAAGTTAGTGTAACTTGTAGTACGATCTCTCTGTCTTCCCTACATATCTCATTACCTTTCCTGTCTTTCCTGTTTAATGCTTGTATCTCGCCTATATTTTCTTCTTAAATTTCCAGTGGAGGACCTTGAGAGGAACGACGGCTCCCCTGAGAAACCGTACTACATGAGCAAGGGTTTGCAAAGCCTTCTCCGTAAAGGTAACAGGGAGGCTTGATAGCTCTCCACCATCTCCGCAATCTACCTTTTTTTGCCTGCTTCGCCAACGTCACTCTCTTCCCCCAACGCTTGAGTGTGTTTGACTTAAAACACTGACTCCACAACTTGACAGTCTGTTCAGTTTGAATTCAGTTGACAATTTTCAGTTGTGTCCAGGAGGACGGTATGCTTGTTGTTGTTGTTGTTGTTGTTGTTGTTGATTTTTGTGTTTGTGTGAGCAGGTTTGCTTACTCACAGTTTCAGTTTGGCTTTGTGCGTGTTGGGAATGTGAGGAAATTTGTTTTTGACCTGTGTTTTGTGACATTTTCTTAGACAGCGGAGTTCTTATAGAAGGTAAAATTCCAAATTTGTTTGGTTTGATGGTAAAAATTTACACCTTTCTGGCCAGTGCAATCTCAGCAGATAACTCAGAGTGGGCCATTTGTGGTTATACGATTCTGATGACAAATTATCATTGGCATAAAAAGATTTGAACAATATGCAAGGATAGGTTTGAAATAACTTGTTTCCAGACACTTTATTCTGCTGTACAGAGTTTTACTAATTGCATTGTACAGAAGGTGGCTTGCATTTTATTTTGAAGTTGGGGAGAGAGAGAGAGAGAGTGTGTGTGTGTGTGTGTGTGTGTGTGTGTGTGTGTGTGTGTGTGTGTGTGTGTGTTGTGTGACAGTTGTTTTGGAACAGTTTGTTTATCTGTGTGATTTATTTGAAAAATTTGCCCTTTTTTTTTTTTTTTTTTTTACTTTTTTGTGCAAAAGAAAAAGATTTAGATCTGGAAAGGCATGTTCAAGCATGCAGTTTAACACTGACTTGTTTGTTGTAATATGCTTCAGTGTTAAACCAACCCAAAATAACTCAACGTAACTACAATGTTGAACCAAGCCAGAGTCACTGAAAATAACTGATGAAAGCTAAGTTACATTTGCTATGATGTTCAGCTTAGCATGATAATCTGTAAAAAGAAGAAATTTTATTTGGTATGACGGATCATGCGTGCTACGATCAAACTCACTTGTCGTTTTGGTCAGTATGTCCACTTAAAGATTTTTTTTTAAATAGTTTTAACAGTGTTGCTTACAATCATGTGAATGTGCTTTTAAGCCATGCATTGTTGTTTTAACTGCATTCCTTTTTACTAATTGATCATTTTGTGTACATTATGTTTCTTGCGTTGCTTGTTTATTGCGTTGGTTTCATGTCTGTGTTACGGACAGGTCACATATTACATTATTTTTGGCATGAACATAGTCAAACCATTTATTGACAAAGTCATGAAATTTCAAAGGTGTGACCTAAATATTGACCGAGATACGTTCATCTAAAGCAATGTGTGTGCAACTTTTTACCCACGACGTAGCCGGAAGGTTAACTCTGGTAGTGCGGATCCGGGATATTCCAGACTACCACAATGGCTTTTTCTACATTATGTTCATGAAAAGCCAGCTACTTTTATGCTTCACTTCATACTATCAGTCAGTTTTATTCCATGACTGGTTGAAGCAGTCATAAACTCGATCCACATAACCTGGAAAACAAAATCCTGTGGTCCAAGCATAACATCTACCTGAATGATTACCATGGGTGCGCCTACACCCGTACAGTAATTAGGCATAGCAGATCCACTGAATATACTTTCCATATGTCATGGGTGCATACAGCTACACACCCTCCCGTCACATAGCGGTTCTGCATAAATAAACGTTTTACGCAAACAAACTGTTTTTGACAGAATATGCTTGAGACAACTTCAATGAAGTGTTAGGAAGATTGGGTGAGATTCAGGTTTTGAAGATGTGTGACTTCATTTGCTGCTGTGATATACTGTGGGGGTTAAATTATCAGGTTTTAAGATAACCTTGGTAACCAGTAGATGGGGTGAAAGCCGTTACAACGCAGGAAACCCTTGTTTATCAAATGCAGCTAGGCTGTAAGTTTGATCTGAGTACATTTAGGTACACATGAAATAGTTGTACATAATTAAAGGAACATTTTATTGTTGACTTCAACTTTTAGATTCCAGAAGTTGCTTTTAGCCCACTCTTCCATGTCACCTTTTTTTCTGACCCATATATTTACCATAAACTCTACACATGGATTTGTGTGCATCATAGAGTACTTGTTCAGTTTTGGTATGCCAGGAATTAACTTCATGTCAGTGAAAAGATCTTAGCTGCAGACATATTCTCAATATTAATAGCCATGAACATGCCAGATATGATCTGAAGCGTACATTGTGCTGTTATACCGGTAGGGGGTTTACAGTGTCGTCTGTATAATGAATTATATGGGCATGGAGGTAACAGCTGTAAGGTGGTTGTTCTGGTGCTGACTGTGATGGTGCACAATCACGCGTTTTCACTGACTTCTGGTGCAGATAGACATTCATGGGACAAAATGATGAGTTTGTAAGGGACCAGTTTATTTACTTAATTTTATGAGCACCCTTCTCTGAGATCATGAGCATTCACCCTTTGTACTTTTCACCTGGGCATTATTCCCCATTTCTTGGGTACTTAAACCTAGCTGCTTCTTTTTTTTTTCTTCTTTTTTTTTTTTTCTTTTTTTTTTTTTGGGGGGGGGGGGGAGGGGGTTGGGGGGGGGGGATGGAGGGATACCCCCACTATTTATGCCATGTTGTCAAGTGACGAACTTGAATGTTGTTTGATACTGCATGGTAGTTGATTAACAATTACTGATATCCTAATTCATTCGCATGTGTTAAACGTAAAACAAAAATAATTTTACGTGTTGTAAATTGTTTATAATTTAATTTTGCTTCTGTACAGTTTCAGTTTGTTTGCTGCTTTTTTTTCTTGGTGTTGTGTGTAGATTTGTCTTGGATACTTTTTGGTTTTCGATCATTTTCGAAATTTTTAAGATGCTGGAGGAAAAAAAAATGTTTTAAGCCTTGTTCCAGTTCCATTACTTGTATGTGTTTTATATATGTGTCATTTCTTGTTTTAACCTCAGAGGAGTTTTCGTCTTGCCAGTTAAAATCACATGTGCACATCCCCTTCCTTTGAAATTTGTTTTAACATTGGTATTTCACTTTGTGAAGAGTTTACACATTTTAGCTCCACATTTTGCATCACGGTATTACATTATATAATCAACAGGGTTTGATGTAGTTCTTGGTTTATTTTTGTAAACACACGTTTCATAGAAAGATGAAAATTTTGGATGTATACAGGGTTCCATTACAGTTGCAGAAACAAAAAAATAAACTTTACCTATTCTGTGATTATACATCTCTCCATTTATACGTTATACTATTTGATCAAAAATAAACATGGTCTTTTCAAGTCTGTGTTTTATGTCTCTACAGATGTATGTACCGCAGGCAGTAGTACATGCAAATGAATTATTAACACCTTTGAACCACAAACAATCAAGAAAAAACAAAACGACTCGGCTGGGAAAAAAGTTTGGACACAGACAATAGAATATTTCATGATTCAGGGTATTCTGCATGAATATTTGTCACGCAAATGCTTGATTTTTTTATTTACTTTTTTTTTTTTTTTTAATCTTAAAGATATCCTGCCGGAAATGTTTACTTTTGAATAAATTCAAACATCTTGCTTTACTATGTCATAAAGATTTCCAAACTCACGAATGAAATTCAAAGTATAATATACTATTAATATAATATCATTACGTTCGTGTATAATTCGTTTTTTGAAAAAAAGAGAAGAAAAAAGTTCAGTTTTAAAAAAATCAAAGGGAGAGCTGACATTCGTACAGTCCTGAGACACACAGGTACCCACATGCCTAAAGGCACAAACTTTTTGTTGTGGTACTTTTTTAATTGGTATGGTCCATGGATGCACGTTCAGTTCTGCATGTTTGCTGTATGTCTGAACCACTAATCAGCACCCCCCCAAATCCAAACAGAAACCATTTTTAGTTCAGACGCAGGATCAGTTCACAGCATGTCTGCCCTACGTGTGTCTGTCTGTCACCGTGCGTCTTGTTAATATGGTCACGTGACTGCGGCGTTCTTCAGATCTTGACAGCGTGGACGGTCTCCTGCTGGCGGAGGACCTGCCGGACGGCAAAATGGCGCCCGACACCGCGGACGGGAGAGTTGTAGATGAGGAGACGGCGCTGACCGAATCTGCAGCCAAGCCCAGGACCCCAGAAGACGCAAAGCCATTAGTGGAGGGTGGGGGTGGGGGTGATGAGGAGGGCAAGGATGGTGGTCCAGCTTGATCCTGCCGTTTTTGTCACACTGAAATGGTCGTATAGTTTTGGCCACAGACAGGAAGGGGAAGGGGGGGGGGGGCTTTAAAAAATAAATAAAATTAAATAAAAACTGTCACGCTAAAATGGCCACAGTCATATTTCAGTTGTCAGCTAGACGAGTTCCTCCAGCAACCTCCGCGACCATTCCGCAAAATATCTAGTAACGATTCGATGCCCCACTCGAGAACTCGGAGTGCGCCGCACCATACCGGGCCATACGCCACCGGGTATTTCGCATACCAGTTTAACTGAGTTTTGGAAAGACGGACATGACGACGGCTAGTATTTTGGTCATGCTGGTTTGCTTTTTGCTGAATTTTCACGAACTTTTTTTGCTTCGGTCGTAAGGTTTGGGGTTGTTTTTTTCCTGAGAGTCTTTATCACAATCCTGTGCTTGGTAGCAAGTCAAGTCAAGTGGGTTTATTCCTGACCCCGATAGGGGTACATGAATCAGTTGAACTACGTACATAACATC
>JACVVK020000285.1:2500-92500 GCA_018292915.2 Batillaria attramentaria
TAGCGCTATGAGTTGCTTTCCTGCGAGATTAAGCGCTAAACAAGTACTATTCATTATTATTATTATTATTCATGTCAATGCAGGATATTACACCTTAGTTGGTGAGGGGACGGGTGATGGTGGTGGTAATGAGAGGGAAGGGGCTGCAGGGAACTCAAAATCCTCCCCCACGTTCTCCCTAACTGACTAATAATTATTATTCATCACGGTTTCCTACGCAACAGGGGCGCTTCGATTGGAAGTCCCAGGGAGTCATTCGTGACCTTGACGGATCTCTGACCTCAACCGTGGGCGGGGCAGTTCTGGCCACAACCGGCATCCTCCCGACTGGCAGCTGTCAATCAGACGTTGAAGAATTTTCTTACGGACAGCCCGGGTCCGTGTGCGACGCCACTGTCAAGTTTCATCGCTTTGCTTGGAACAACATCTCGCCTAAATCCCTGGAGGCCAAGGGCGCCATATTTACAAATCAGGTACGCCACAATAGTTCGGGTTTGACTGGAAAAACACTAGGGTTAGGACTCAATCGCGACTCAATTTTTGTTTGTTTGTTTGTTTGTTTGTTTTTTTGTTGTGGGGGGGGGGGGTGCTATGTCTGTCTATTGGTCGGTCGGTGGTCTAGTGCTTAAGAGATTTCGCCACCAGTGCGAGAGGCCGCGCGGACTACATGAGATGTGATGCGGCTGCTACGGCACTCGTCTTCGTTATGCAAATGACATGCTAATTTTTCCTCCAGTATGGAAGCATGACTGCGCCATTCAAGCTGAAAGCTACCACGCACAAACCGGGCTGGCACGTAGTCTTGGTTGGTGGAGAGTGTTACGACTTTGAGTTTGAGGACGCCCCGCCCATCGTCAACATCAGCTATGATGCGGTCTTTTATCAAATGGAAGTAAGTGTTGCGTTATGGATATAGTTTTGAGTGAGCTCGCATGCACGTACGCACGTACGCACGCACGCAGGCACACACACACACCCAGGCACACACACACACACTCTCTCTCTCTCTCTCTCTCTCTCTCTCTCTCTCTCTCTCCAAATTCAAACGGAGTAACATCAAATTGATGGTAAAAAGAAAGAAAAAAACGTTAAGAAACGTATTAGTGCAGGCTCACACCAATACAGAATGGATACGACATCATGTGACTATGGAGATCTACAACATTTAAAGGCTAGGCGTATGTTGGATAAAAATTTAGTGGACCAAAAATGCCATCCATTGAAGTGTTGATTTTTCAGTATTTACATAATATCTATATATAAGTTAGTGTCCAAAAGAAACGATACCAAGGGTTGGCAAGGACATAAAATAAAAGCAGAAAAATACAGAAATTTCAGTGGTATATTTCATTAGCAAATGTTTCCGGTATTCCCGAGCGCAGACGCTGTATTTGGGACGTGGGATACGTAAACCTATGTTTTTAGGCCTCGGGGATCACTTTGCACAAAAACATTCTGACAACAGTTTGGTATCGTTTCTTTTGGACACTAGTTTAGATGTACATGGTTATGAATAATAACACAAATAAAAATCAAGGAAAGATAAAAAGAGAAATGAACAGCTTTTGGTGCAGAGGCAATGTACTCATGTTAGGTATTTTTAACACACAACTCTCGAGAAAGATACTCACACCATTTTCGTCGTAATGTAAACTGGACAGGGTATAATCACATGGCCACCCATACCTCATTAATAAGAGGCAGTGCGATGGTCCTGTATCTGCAGAATCACCGCAAATATCTACAGAATTACCGCAAATATCTGCAGAATCACCGGCATATCTATATAATTACCGCAGATATCTGCAGAATCACCGGCATATCTACAAAATTACCGCAAATATCTGCAGAATCACCGGCATATCTACAAAATTACCGCATATATCTGCAGAATCACCGGCATATCTACAAAATTACCGCAAATATCTATAAAATCACCGGCATATCTACAAAATTACCGCGAATATCTGCAGAATCACCGCAAATATCTACAGAATCACCGCAAATATCTACAAAATTACGCAAATATCTGCAGAATCACCGGCATATCTATAAAATTACCGCGAATATTTGCAGAATCACCGCAAATATCTGCAGAATCACCTCTGCACCACTTCTGCAGGATGACTGCGAGAGTTAACTCTCGGAATGCATTACACACACTCTCATGATGCTCTGTTTGTCTGCAGGCAGGGGACAGTCTGTGCTTCAGACAGACGTCAGAAAAGCCCGACCGCTTCCAAGTTGATGGCTCGACCCCGATCCCCGAGTCAGACCCGTTCCCGTCGCCTGCAGATGCTGAGAATGGTGACTGGTTTTACGACGTTTCTACTGGCAAAATCAACTACTACGGTGAGTTGAAACCTACTGCACGGCTAGAATACAACAACGTTGAGAGGTCATCATATTGTTTTGCCCAAATCGTGAAGTCCATGCCTCCTGAAGTTTTCCTGTCTCCAATTCAAAACACGACGGGAGAGTGGGGGGGGGGGGGAGGGCAGGGGGGAGCATGCCGTATGAGCTTCTTTCTATTTATAACCGAGTGGCAGAACTTACAGGTTAAAGATCTAAGCTCCCAACAAAAAGCTTTCCGAAGTGTGAAAAAATTTTTACAGAGTCGACCGTACAAGCACAGTCAACTCTGTCACAGCTGCAGAGTTTTCAGTCCTTCGGGGACCCTTATAAAACCAGAGCACGAGTTTGCCGTGGCATTATTTGGCTTTTGGTCAGTGAGCGAGACACATCGCTACAATGTCCAGCGCACGGATGTTGACTGCTGCACGATGTTTCTCGCTCAGCGTCAAAACGCAAACTGAGCTGTGCATTAGGCTGCCTTTGTTTTTTTGCGGATTCAGGGACGCTGAAAACTCTGCAACTGTGACAGAGTTGACTGTGCTTGCACGATCGACTCTGTAAAAAATTTTCACACTTCGGAAAGCTTTTTATTGGGAGCTTAGATCTTTAAGCAATGTAGTGCAGGTGTTTCCTAACGCTGATTTCTTCAGTATTAGAGGCAGCTAGGTTACGTAAGCGGGGGTCGAAAATGTCCAAATGAAACATCACTTCATGCACGCACAGAGAAGGAACTTCAAAATAACATTTCTCCCTACAGAAAGTGTAGAAGAGAGAGAGAGAGAGAGTACAATCATATGAATATAGTGATCTTAACTTCTTTTATATTTCTTACGCTCGCCCGCATGAATTGCCTTACGGGGATAAATAAAGTATTTTGACTTGACTTGACTTGACAGTTAACGCGCGCGATACAGTTGCTCTAACGTCCCACTGGTTGCGTCCGGCATACAACAACGATGAAATAAAACCTGTCTGCATACATTGCTGGTTGTATTACGTGTGACATTGACAAGAAGGCGATCTATCACTGCAAGCAAGAAACGCTCTGTTCTGCTGTATCAAAACCCAAAATCTGTAAGTTTTGCAAAATGGTAATCATACAATGATAATAAGAATAAGAATATAACATTTCTTATATAGCGCAGTATCCCCAGAAGGTGAGCTTAAGGCGCTTCACAATTACAGTCAAAACTAAACTAATGAAACAAAGGTATGCAACATGTACTGACACAAAACACACACACACACACACACACACACACACACACACACACACACACACACACACACACACACACACACACACACACACACACACACACACACACACACACACACACACACACACACACAAACACACGTGCCTACATGTGTACATTCCTGGATGTATCACCTGTGACACTGATGTGGACGAAGGACACGAATGCACAGTGCCTCAAAATGCCTATACATTCCACGTTAGCCTCAGGCATCATAGTCACCCCTAAAAATGTTTCAATTTAGAAACAATTACTACCATGAACAGACCATTCAAACGCACGCACGTGACAGGAGTTTTTTTTTTTTTTAAATGAATGTCTCCGTTCCGCTCAGGCTTCACTGGAGTAATTCGCGTCTACTTTCTCTTTGGGCCAGAGACCCAGTTCACGTAAATCCACTTGCCTAACTTGTGCTCGACCTCTGTGCAAAAAGTCCCAGCTCCTCTGGCAGCTTGCCTCTTCTTCCGACCGCCTGGCATGCACCTTTGCCTACATAACACAAAAACCCCCCACGAAACTCACGCTTTTTCATGACAACAAAAATCACTACAGACTAACACACTCGTCTAACGGGGTACCTCAAATACACAATGCACATGACCCCCACGCTCTGTTTGTGTCCTTATGCCTGTTATCACGTGGGACATTGACAGTGATGCTGCCAAGCGCTGCTCGCAAGAAGCGCGCTGCTGTGGGTTCTCCTGCGGAGTCTTGGGACGTGAACGTTCGCCTGCGGTCCTACCAGTGCTTCTTCGACGCCTGCCTGCCTCCACCTGACGTGCTGGCCGTGCTGGGGGTGCCACCCAACAGGAAATCGTGGGCAGACCCTGCATCCTGGACCTGGCGAGATGGCGGCAAGCCGCAGGCTGGTGATAGCGTCACCATACCAGCTGGTGAGTGGCCGATCGTCGGGGGTTCTCTCCGGGTACTCCGGCTTCCTCCCCCTCTGCTTTGGAAATGCTCAGCCCATCAAATTTGAAAAATAAATGCAATTCTAAAATTCCGAAATTTAAATAGCTGAGCTGGCCCTTCGCACCACGTGATTGTACTATGTGTCCAGTGTGTGAGAGAATGCGTGTGATTCATGTGAGCGTGCGTGTTGGGTTCAGTTCGCGACGCTTTGAGCTGATTCAGGAAATTGGGTAAAGCGCCTATACAATACTCATTATTATTATTATTATTATTATTTCCGAATGGCAGGGCTTCGGACTTTCAATGCTCGGGTCGTGAGTTTAAATCCCGGCTGGGGCCAGATATTTGTGCTGGCCTCTGTGTGTGTGTGTGTGTGTGTGTGTGTGTGTGTGTGTGTGTGTGTGTGTGTGTGTGTGTGTGTGTGTGTGTGTATAAAGCTTCATTGATTCATTCATTGTGTTTCAGACATGTGGTTCGAAATTGACGAAACTCCGATCGTCCTTGACGAACTGGAAGTTTTGGGCGGACTGTCCGTCCAGAAGGACCTTCCTGAGTTCACCCTGGACGTCAGCCACATGTACATCTTGGGGCGTTTCGCTGTGGGCTTTGAGGATGACCCCTATACGGGCAGCGGTCGCATTCTTTTGCGTGGTCAACGTTCCGACCCTGACTACCCTGTCACGGGTGGAGCTCCACTCGGGTCCAAGTTTATAGGTAGGTTGGAAATTTCGGAGATTGCTTGCATGACAGTGTCAGTATGTCTCTGTCTCTGCAACTCTCTCTCTCTCTTCCCCCCCCCCCTTCCCCCCGCCCCAGCCCCCAGCTGATGACGATCCCTCTATGACCTCTTTTTACCGATTCTACGGTCTCTTAGCAGTTTTTCCACTGATTCAAACTGACGACAAATTGACTGTCTCAAGCGATATTTTGGGCGAAACCAGAATTTCGATCGATTAGTGTCCAGAAAAATGTGCGTGCGTGCGTGCGTGCGTGCGTGCGCGCGCGCGCGCGTGTGTGTGTGTGTGTGTGTGTGTGTGTGTGTGTGTGTGTGTGTGTGTGTGTGTGTGTGTGTGTGTGTGTGTGTGCCTTATTTCTGTGTTGTGTGTTAGGTTTTAGCGTATTTCTGTATGCACGATCAAACAGGCATAGCATTGCTGTATTAGTAGACTTTTTTTCCCCGAAATGGTCTCTGTCTTTTTAAATGCACGCACATACCTGGCTGTAATATAAGACAACTGCGAATAAGAAACTCAACCCTTCCTATCAAACGGTAATTGCATACTAACTGCACCACCCTTTCCTGTTTCAGCTGTATTTGGTGTCCTTGACCTTCACGGTGCGGACCCCGGGGTGAAGGTCTCGCGTTTGAGCACAACTGCGTCCCCTGGAGATACGACCTTGACTTTGGCGGATTCCGTCACGTGGTCGGTAGGTGACGAAATCATGCTGACCACGACAGATCTGAGTCCCTGGCACACGGAAACGTTTAGGTTGACGAACGTCGCTGGCAATGTCGTGACCCTAAACTCATCAGTGCAATATCGACATATTGGTGAGTTTCCATCCGCAACCCAAGCCCCCCCCCCCCCTCACACACACACACACACACACACACCAAACTGCGTTTGAAAATGTGAAAATAAACACAATGGGGGGAGGGGGGGTGTAAAGATCTACATGGCGTCGGGTGGGGGTGGGTGGGTGTTTGGGAGTTTAACGTCCTATTTCCACCACATACGGGTGATATCAAAGACTGGGCAACGATGAAAAAGCCAGCACAGGAATTTGGCCGAAGCCGGGATACAAACTCAGGACCCGAGCATTAGAGGTCCAACGCTCTACCATTCGGCCACCCCGGCTCCCCCTACGTGGCGTCAAAGTCTGAGGTGCACACGTGACGTACAATAAAAAGCAAAAGAAATCAATTATGCAGTTTGTTTTTCAAGAACACACACACACACACACACACACACACACACACACACACACACACACACACACACACACACACACACACACACACACGCACGCACACACACACACACACACACACACATTCTGAATAAACACACAAAGCTTTTGGTGTAAAGTTAAATGTATTGTCTGAAGCCTGCTCTTAACACTTTCAGCCCTGCCACCGTATCACCTACGGTCTCGCAGACCCTAACAATAATAATTATGCGTGCATGTGACCGACTCTCATAAGCTCTGCACAGTGACAGATTCCCCTACAGGACGGGTCCAGTACTTCTTGAGAAATAGGGTTTTGTACGCAAGAGCCCAGCTTTTGATCTAGCACACTTGAAAAACTCCCAGGCAGAGAGCGTTATCGCTATTGAGATTCCTTCAGGGCTGAAAGGGTTAACTGGGCACAGCGCGCGAAAAACACATGTGCACATAGTCGTTGCGCTCGGTGTGTTTACTTACTACAAAACTGAACACAGCTGTGCTCGGTGACAAACCGATTGAAGATGCACTGTCCACCATGTGACGTAGTACAGCCAATCAGAATCTGTTGTGGAAACCACAGTCACAGTTGTGGCTATTTGAAATCCAGGTTGCTGTGATGACGCCATAACGGCGGAAACCCCCTAGATCACAACTGTGTCACAACTGTGGACAGCACTGTGGCGCTCCGCAGTGCCCAGTTAAGAGCCGGCTTAAGAATCATTTTACTTTAGCATATCAAATCGTTTACTTTTTCCACAGCCCACACCGAGACCTTGTCCTCTGACCCTGACGTGCAGCTGTCGGCCCGCGTGGCGCTTCTGTCTCGTGGTATCAAGGTAGAGGGCGCTGCTTACGACAAGATGGAGGAAGACTCATTTGGCGCGCGAGTCTTCGTCGGCAAGACTGCACACGACGATGAGCTGTATAGCGGTGAGAGTTTGTTGTTGCTGTGATGTTCCCAGGTTGGAAGCGCAGTAGGTGACAAAATGTCCTCGACTCCTAAACGCAATAGGACATGCGTTCTGACGACACGAAAACAATACCTCCGTCTGGCCACGCACACGCACGCACGCACGCACACACACACACACACACACACACACACACACACACACACACACACACACACACACACACACACACACACACACACACACACACACACACACATCCATCCTTCTCGAGCTCTGCGACGCCATGAGCATTTCAGAAAAGATGAATATGTGCGCAGAGGAGAAGTCTACCATACCATACCATACCATACCATACCATACCATACCATACTTTTTCCTTCAGGTTCTGCGAGGATCTCCAACACAGAATTTTATCACACCGGACAAGAGGGCTGGTCGGAGCCATACGATGCCCGGTACTCTGTCACCTTCCAAGACATCGTGAATTTCTATAATCCGAGCGATCCGTCTCACTACATGTACTCGTACGTTACGGACTCCACCTTCCACAACGGCTATTCACCCGCCATCGGTGTGTTCGCTGTAGACGACTTCAAGGTCATTGGCAACGTCATTCATCACGTGGTCGGAAAGGGTGAGCATGCGTAGTCCGTGTATGTTTTCATGTCTTCTATCTTGTATTGTTCCTTTTCTTTCTTCCTTCCTTTTCTTTTCTTCCTTTCGTTTCTTTCTCATTGCCCGATACGTGGTGGAAAAGGAGATTAAACTCCCCAAACATCCACCCCTCCCCTCTTTTTTTTTCTTTTCTTTTCTGTCTGTCTGCCTGTCTTCTTTGCTTTCTTGTCTTCTTTCTTAGTTTCTGCCTTTCTTTGCTTATCCCTCATTTTCCTTTCCGTCAATTTTCGCAGGCATCGAGACCAACTCGGCCCGCACGCATCTTGAGGCAAACCTTGTGGCCCTAACCATCTGGCCAGGCGCCTACCAGGACCGCTACGAAGCCCGCAACATCGACTTTGACGGAGCCATTGAAGCCATAGATTCTACCGACCTCATTCTCATCGACAACGTTGTGGCTGGGTGCGAGCGCACTGGTTACCACCTCCCAGGTCAAGCTTGCGATGTCACCGGAAGTGACCTTTGGAGCGGGAACGAGGCTGCTTCCTGTCTGGTGGGCGTGGGCCTGTACCCGAAGGACCCGGCCGTCAGCACGACGTGCACGCAGTGGTCGGGGTTCACCCTGTGGAAGAACGCGGACTGGGGCATGTACATCAACAACGCAGCCAGCCAGGAGGTCAGGGACATAGTGTCTGTGGAGAACGGGGTGGGGCTTATGTCGTTTGTTGTCGGCCCTGGTGCCACCGGACATGCTTATGCCGAGAAATATGTGGAGGTGATGGACAGCGTGTTCATTGGCAGGTGAGCCCTCAACACCATCGTCATAATCTTCTTCTTCTTCTTCATCATCATCATCATCATCATGAGCAGCAGCAGCAACAGCAGCAATATCTTCTTCTTCTTCTTCTTCTTCGTCTTCTTTTTCTTCTTCTTCTTTTTCTTCTTCTTCTGCAGCAGCAGCAGCAGTAATACCATCATCATCATCATCATCATCATCATCATCATCAATAATACCAGTAGCAACAACACCAATAACACAGCGTAGTTAATAACAAGAACATCATCGTCGTCGTCATCATCAACAGCAATAATGCCAATAGCAACATCAATAAGATCAGTATAGTTAATAACATCATCATCAATGCCAATAATACCAGGTACAACTTCATTGTTCAGTTTTGGATACTTCGCATCGCAAATTCTTATTACCTCCCATCGCGCGATCTGTCGGCAAAGCCAGCTACATCTGTCAGTAAACAAACAAATACGAGAAGAACAAATGTATATATACTGTATTGTTACCCATGAAGTTGCTTGTCCCAGGACATCCACCTTTGACTGCGCGCTGGACAAGCTCGACTCATCTGACGACAACGTCAAGCTGAGCGTCCAGGCCCGAGGGTGGAGACACGGGCCCGGGGAGTGCGGCATGACCGGAATTCCCTTTCCTGTCTTCACCAGCGGCGGGAACAAAGCGCCTGAGAAACCTTTTGCCAATATCATGGCTGTTAATGCTCTGAAAGGCCAGACCAGAATCCACGGTGCGTTTGTTTGTTTGTTTGTTTGTTTGTTTGTTTGTTGTGTTTGTTTGTAATACGAGTCCCTCTTATTGTCTTGTTGCTGCCGTCAGTGTCGTCATTGCCCACATTTAATATTCGTCTTTTTAGAATTGCGAATTTGACGCGACATTTTGGGTTAAAATCGTTTGATGCTTGTGCGGCTCTAGCTGTGAATATCCGCCACCCCAACCCCCACCCCCACGCCCACCCACCTCTTCTTAGCACAGTTCACCGAAAGCCCAGCTGCATGTTTGTGAAAGTGTGTGTGTGTGTGTGCGTGCGTGCGTGCGTGCGTGCGTGCGTGCGTGCGTGCGTGCGTGCGTGTGTGTGTGTGAGAGAGAGAGAGAGAGAGAGCAAATTGACTGTGAAGCCTCAGCATCTTGCTGGGATATTGTGCTTTAGAAAAGCGATATAGTAGTAGTAGTAATAGTAGTAGTAGTTGTAGTAAAAAGATGAAGAGTATCACCTTGTCCCCACGAGGGACAATATACATCTATAACATTCTCTTGGACAAGGTGTTCTACGCTGGGAAGAACGTACTTTCAAGAGAGCATGTTTCTAGATGTAGAATTCCAGTTTCAGAAAGATAAGACACTGTTTCGTCTTGTTGTTGTTGTTGTTGTTGTTGTTGTTGTTGTTTTTGGTGGTTCTGTTTCTTTACATCTGTTGTATTTTTTTTTTCCTGCTATGTCGCTCTCTTCGTGCACTCGCAGAGAAGACACAGGATACAACAGAGTACAACTCCAATACTTTATTAACAGAAGATGCGCGGAGAACAAATTCATGAAAGAAGAAGAACCCAGAACGCTGTGCAGGGCTGTATATGTACTAAACAGGTCAGATCTAGAACATTCCTCAACTTACTGACAAGTTCGAAATCTTTCCAAGCTGACGTAATCTACTGACGTTACTGCACCAGCATGTTCTGGGATGGTCTAGAAATTTCCATCGAAATGCGGCGGCTTTTCGAGATTTCTACAACATCTAAGTGTTTTGAACCTTGTAGAACTTTGAAATGGTGTACTAATAACTGGTTTTGAGGGGTGACAGTGTTGACCTCTTGTTTACAGACGTGACATTCGCCGGCTTCAGTAGTGTCGGGAGTGGCGAGACCGAGTCACGTGACTATATGATAACAACCAGTAAAGGCAATGACGACCTGCAACATCCCGTCTACACGAGCGGTTTGAACATCGAGGACAGCGTTGATCTGGAGAGTTATGTCTTCTACCACGAGCCAACTTTGAGGTGTGTGTGTGTGTGTGTGTGTGTGTGTGTGTGTGTGTGTGTGTGTGTGTGTGTGTGTGTGTGTGTGTGGTTTATTTTCAAATTTTGTGAGCTGAACATTCCCAGAGAAGGGAGCGGATAAATCCAGAGTACCCAGAGAGAGATCCCAAAGATCAACCCGAGTGAACGGAAAGAAATGAACGGAAATGAAAGAAAACTTCCTCGCCCCGAGTGGCACTCGAACCTGACCTCTCGCATTGGTGGCGAAGTCTCTTAACCACTAAGCCAACGACCTCCCCGCTTTTCCTAGTGTGCGCAGCCATGGTGCTATTTCAATGTTACATGTACATACTAAAACTCTGTGGTGTGTTTTCTTCGTCTGTCCCACAGCAAGATCAACCCGTCTGACTGTGTGGATATGGATTGTGACGCTATGAAGAAAGCCATGGTAGTGGATGAGGACGGGTCGTTGCTGGGCGGTACTGGTGGTTACGTCCTCCCCAACGCCGGCTTTGAGTGGAACGGAGACCCGAGGCGTGGTATCGGCGATTACCGCATCCCCACGGTAATATCAAAAGCAATAAAGGCACCTTCAACAGGTTACAGACCGGTCGGGGAGTCGGTGGCTCAACGGTTTGAGCGTTGGACTCGAGATCGAAAGGTCCAGGGTTCGAATCCCGACAGGGCCGAAATTTGTACAGGCCTTTTTCACGTTGCCCCGCTTCCACTAACTGTGAAATGGATCTGTTTGTGTAACTTGTCCATTACAGCAAAGATCCTCCAACCCAGGAATACAGGATCGTTGATTACAGTCAAGGATACATAAAATGTGGCCGACCTGGCAGTCTGACTGGATTGAATAAGTGTTCAGCTGGACTGTTCAGTTAGGGTAGCTATCCCCATCTCCCATAACCTGCCCCTTAAGGCCGTCTCCAATTGTGGCGGGGACGATAAACCCCAGCTAACCAACCTTACAGACCGGTAATAGCTTCCGGGTCATGTAGTACTACGCTAAATATAATAGAAAATCTTTGCCCCTTTTAAAATTTGTATGCAGAGTAAAAAAATTGCAATCTGGTGCTTTTTGTTGGCTTGAAAACAAGTTTCATGCCAGGTAATAGTAAAATTAGAGAGAAATGAGGCTGGCTTGTGGACTATTTGTATTCATGCGCGGCTGGCACAGGAGACGACCGTGGAATGAGAGAGTATGTGGTCGCTGCCAACATTGCCAAAAAAAAAACCCGGAATATTGGACTTTGTTGAAATTATTTTACTCTACACATGAGTCTATGGCTGAGTCTGAGTCCAACTGATATTTGTGATTTTTTTTGTGAATTTTAAAGCATTTCTAGGGTGTCATCTGCAACCTTGTGTGTAAGAGAAATATATAGCGTTTTCCTCCAAATTTGTATCTGTGTTACGTAGCCCAAGCCGCACAAATCGCGGCTGGGGCCAAATATTGTGCTGGCTTTTTCATCGTTGCCCCGTCTTTGATATCAGCCTATGTGGTGGAAAAGGACGTTAAACCCCCAAACACCCACCCACCCAAGCCGCACAAAGCGTGGGTCTTCCCGATAGGCCCGAGGCCCCTGCAGACTGCGTAACAGTGGTTTCTAGTGATCTGAAAATTTCAAGTAAAACTGCGATTTTTGCATTGGATTTTCATATTTGCTGGGCAAAGTCTGGATACTGTGAAATCTTGGGAATGTCAATGCAAAGCAAAGCACAAAACATAACATAACATAACATAACATAACATAACATAACATAACATAACATAACATAACATAACATAACATAACATAACATAACATAACATAACATAACATAACACAGCACAGCACAACACAACACAAACCTTCGGTGCTGATATACCGTGATCTAAAACTACCATGCACCGTTGAGGCACGATGAAATGCATGTATTTTTATATTTTGCCGGAGAAATTCCAATCTTGAGCTCAGTAATTACTACCAAGCACTCTCGCTGCGCGCGTGTCTACTTGTTAAAACGTTGAAGAAGTGTTTCGCTTGACAATGATTATTCTTTTTCAGCCCATGAAATCAGGGTTGGACGGCAGTCTACTGGACATGAACGTCGTAGCACCTTATAAGGGTTGGTATCGCATATTGTGTCATGTGTTATCATTTTATATCGCACATAATGTTATCTCTCTGTTCGGCTCAAACCACTTCGGACTGAACCCAACACACACGCTCAAGCGAATCGGGCGCAGTCCATTCCAAAGGACAGACATTTCGATGTGTTGCTTAAGATGTGGAATTTCAAATTAGATTTCAAAATCTGCATGTTTTAACATTGCGTTCTAAATTGAAATGCCACATTGTCCTGGTATTAGTCCGTACCATTGGTGAGACGTTTCGATGTGTTGCATCAGATGTGGAATTTAAAATTTAAGTTTCTGACTCAAAATCTGCATGTTCAAATATTGCATTTTAATTTGAAATTTGAAATGCCACATTGTCCCGGCAGTAGTCCGTTCGATTGGAGAGACGTTTCGAGGTGTTGCGTCAGGTTTAGAATCTGAAGTTTAGGTTTCTGACTCAAAATAAGCATCTTCAAATCGTGTCTTCTACGACGTTATTGGCTATGGCCAAATATTTGTGCTGGCCTTTTTCTCGTCGCCCCGTCTTTGATATCATCCATGCGTGGTGGAAAAGGGCGTTCAACTGCCAGACACCCACCCACCCACCCCCTATGACGGTAGTCGAAATGTCACATTAGTGAGATTTAGTAGGGCTTCGTACGGAGGACTTCGCTGAGCAGCGTAACCCATTTGCATGTAAATTCGGCACGTTACGGGTGCCATTACCCAATCGCAGCGCGTTAGCAGCTCGCGGCCTCTGCCGTGTGAGCCTAATTTACATGTAAATGGGTTACGCTGCTCAGCGAAGTCCTCCGTACGAAGTCCTACTAAATCTCACTATTGTCCCGGCATGTTATTTCTGTCTCGCCCAGGTATCTACGGGTTCCAAGACTGCGACTGGCGAGAAGGCTGGAACGCGTACGACTGTGACAACAGCGTGGACTACGCCTTGTTGTTGATAGAGAGTATGGACGACGATACACTGACCCGCCGGCTGTCTCCTGTAGCTGTCCACGCTGGCTTGTATGTTGACCTGATTAACGGCCCCCAGGACCACGGCTGGTGTGTTGGCTACACGTGCCGAGAGCGACTGTCCACCTTCCCAGCCATTGTGGCGCTTGGTGAGTGCATCTCTCTCTCTCTCTCTCTCTCTCTCTCTCTCTCTCCCTCTCTCTCTCTCTCTCTCTCTCTCTCTCTCTGTTGTAAGTAAGAAGCTTTGGTAATAGTGTTTGTAGACACTGAAATTTTGCCCTTTTGAGTTTTTAAAGTGTGTTCAGATCTTTCAGGGGACAACATGTTTAGAATCTGAAGCGTACGGCTACACGACCGCCAGTCAGCATGTTGCTGTACTCGGCTGGTTGCTGGCGAGCAGGGGTTTTTCCCGCGCACGCAGCCTGCGGCGTTGCAAGGTTTGGGCAGTGATAGGTCAGTTGGCTGTACGGCTGCCTGCGGCTAGCTGGCTGCCAGGAAAAATAGGACGGCTTTCTATTTCCGCGCCGGAGGATATGTCAGCTGGCCGCCAGCGATTTCATTAGGGTTTCCAGCGTTTCCAGCCCTGCAAGTGCCGATCCTGGCAACGTGTAGCAGCGGCCCTAAGTCTTGGATGTTCTGGTAGAGAAGGACCTCGCTTAGCCGCGAAATAGTCTTGGTAGCTTACTAACTGACTAACTCACTCACTCCTCTGTGTTCTCTCTCAGACGTTTGGTCACACCTGTACATGAGCAGCCTCACGCCGGACACCCTGCGCTTCATGCTGCTGGGCCTGGAGGACGATCAGTGTGTGGGACTGAGTATCTTCACCACGGACTCTCACCGCCTGGACCTGTATGTGGACAGTATTGAGGAGGCCAACTACGTGCTGCCCCTCAACATGAAGGTTACTGCCGGCAGGTCAGTACACGCTTTAGAGCAGATGGCCTTGTAGACAGATGGTAATGGTGTTTGTTGATTGATGATTTTGATGACGACGGCAACGATGGTGTTGATGGTGGTGATGAAGATGATGACGGCGACGGTGGTGGTGGTGGTGGTGGTGGTGGTGGTGGTGATGATGACGACGACGACGACGACGACGATGACGACGACGATGACGACGACGACGATGATGATGATGATGATGATGCATCTCGTAGTAATCTTTTAGTCTTAACTAAGTCAAGCGAGTCTCCAACTTACGTTTTAGTCTCTCTCCGTACAAGCGAACGGACCCCTTTTGTGTTTGAAACGATCTACTGATAGACTTACTCGTGTGTGTGTGTGTGTGTGTGTGTGTGTGTGTGTGTGTGTGTGTGTGTGTGTGTGTGTGTGTGTGTGTGTGTGTGTGTAGGTCTGTATCTCCGAAAACACTCAGCCGAATAACTTCAGACTTGAAGTCTCTAAAAATATCTTTTTTTTTCTTAAGAGAGCCTCCGAGCGATTCGTGATCTCATAGATGATTTGCGAGTTACCGCCCTTTTGAGAAAAGTTGGTTGTCTCGCGTTTTCAGGCGTGAAAATAATGTGTTTAAATCACTCCAAGTTTGGGATTTTGGTAGCATGAATACGGACTCAGAACAGAGTAAATTTTGAAAGTAGTAATTCGTATACGTTTGACCGCAAACTGCAGCTCATTTGAAGCAAAATTAATTTAAATCGAGACAACAGCGAGTGCTTTTTAAAAAAGTCTTTGTCCGGGGTTCTCTCCGGCTACTCCGGCTTCCTCCCCCTCTGCTTTGGAAATGTTCAGCCCACCAAATTTGAAAAATGAATGCAATTCTAAATTCCGAAATTTAAATAGCTGGGCTGACCCTTCGCACCACGTGAATGCGATGTGTTTATGTCCAGTGTGTGAGAGAATGCGCGTGATTCACGTGAGCGTGCGTGCTGGGTTCAGTTCGTGGCGCTTTGAGCCGATTCATGAAATTGGGTAAAGCGCCTATACAATACTCATCATTATTAATGTTATCATCATCATCATCATCATCATCATCATTATCTGTGTAGATATTTCGCCAAGCCAGAAACCACCCCGGATCAGTACATGCCCGACCTGACCCAGAAGCAGAACGGCGCCAACTACATGAAGTTCCAGCAGAACACTATGTACTGGGTGCAGTGCGGCAAGGGAGAGCTGTACATCCATAGGGCCGAGGTCATCATCGTCAGTCTCGGTTTGCCTGCCATGGACGACGAGGAGTTCTTCGGCGAGAACCTCGTCAACAACATCGCCCAGTTCCTCAACGTTGATGTCACTAAGGTTTGTGTTCTGACCGGGTTTTTACATACGGTTTTACTAGCTAGGCCCTGAAAAGATTAAAATGTTATCATTCAATTCAATTCGAATCAGTTCAGTTTCATTCAGAAAACTTTATTAACAATAATAGTAAGGATGAGTTTAGTATAGGCGCTTTACCCAGTTTCGTGAATTGGCTCAAAGCGCCGCGAACTGAACCCACCACGCACGCTCACGTGAATCACACGCATTCTCTCACACACTGGACATAAACACATTACAATCACGTGGTGCGAAGGGGCAGCACGGCTATTTATTGTCGGTTTTAGAAATATAAAAGAGAAAACTGTCTTTTGGCCTTTAGATTTACATGTGCTCTGTCACAAATAATGTCATTAAAGTTTTATTTAAAAAATAATATATATATATATATATATATATATATATATATATATATATATATATATATATATATATATATATATATATATATATGAAAGGAAGGTGGCACAAAAGTAAGGTGAAACAAGCTTCACCATCAATTACATACTAAGATACAATATATTTTTAATAATCTATTATTAGTTATTCGACGACTTAGTCTCTGAAAATTTCCATTTTGTTTTCGCTTTTTCGCAAGACATTAATGTGATTCTCTCTCTCTCTCTCTCTCTCTCTCTCTCTCTCTCTCTCACACACACACACACACACACACACACACACACACACACACACACACACACACACACACACACACACACACACACACACACACACACACTTGAGTCAGATTCCCGCCTGGAAGCCTCTTGCTCGCCACATCCTTACGTTGCTTTTACAAGACATGAAGTGGACGCCCTCAGCCCTCCACCAGATCAACAGAACAACCAGTCAACCAACCGACATCACACAACATTCATGCACTGTCACTTTTCTTTCACCAGGTTCGTGTAGTGAACGTAGTGCGTGAGACTACGTCACAATCTGGCGCAAGTCGTCGCAAGCGTTCATCTGACGTCACGTACTTCACTGTAGAGATCAGTGACACGCCGACTGACCACTCCTCACCCGTCGACCTCGGTAAGAACTGAAATAATATGACGGTGGTTAAACACGTGACCATGAGTAGCGGGCACAGACCTGAAAAAAAGATAGACCCCCTGCGGTGCTGGAAGTGTGACGCCGCCGCGCGCCATGTTGCGAGTACCTGGAAGTGCCAGACGCTATCAGCTGTTTACATAGCGCGCATAGCATTGGCCAGACGCTATCAGCTGTTTACATAGCGCGCATAGCATTGGTCCGCTTTATCTTACGTCACATTTCTAATGACGTCTTTCTAAAGAACTTTGTATTTCGAACGAGGTTTCCTATACACAGAGCCTCTGAGTTCTGGTATTAGTAAGATGGCCGCGATAGGTCTGTGGTAGCGGGCAGTACGAGGAGAGGTCACCGATAAAAAACTAAAAAGGACCCGCCTGATTGTCTCGAGATACGACCGGCCCGAGATAATTCACGGGGCAATAATTTTGAGTAGACAGCTTTGCTTTGACACGTTCCATCCGATTAACCGTTTACAAGAAGACGTTAAAAACTGTCCACACAAACAATTACTAATCCACGCTGAGAGTAAAACTTTCATAATTATAATGAGAGTAAACTGTCATAACCTATAATGAAAGTAAAACTTTCATAATTTATAATGAGGGGGGGGGGGGAACTTTCGAAATCTGCAGTTAGAGCAAAACGTTTACAATTTGTAATGAGAGTAAAACTTTCATAATCTATAATGATAGTAAAACTTTCATAATCTATAATGAGAGTTAAACTTTCATAATCTATAATGAGAGTTAAACTTTCATAATCTATGATGAGAGAGTAATACTTTCATAATTTATAATTAGAGTAAATCTTTCATAATCTATAATGAGAGTTAAACTTTCATAATTCATAATGAGGGGAAAACTTTCGAAATCTGCAGTTAGAGTAAAACGTTTATAATTTGTAATGAGAGTAAAACTTTTGTAAGCTATGATGAGAGTAAAACTTTCATAATCTACAATGAGAGTAAAACTTCTTTCCAGATGGCTGCGCCGACCAGATCATTACTCAGGTGCAACTGTATGGAATGGACACCCTGATCAATACTACCGTCCTGTACACCGCCATCTTGGAACACTCTTCCACCCCGGGCGCCGAACCCACCGTCCTGCAGAAAGTGGGCTCCATGTTGCTGACGTCACATCCGTTTGACGGCAGAGAGAACCGACCGTTCCGCGTGCAACCAGTTCTGAAAGTCCATGATGAGAATGTAAGTCGACGTGTATAGACTGTTGTCGTGTGGCCCTTAATGGCCTTGTCAAACGTAGAGTGCTTGCGAGGCACCCGCTTTTGTATTGCGCGGGGGGTTGCGGTCATGAATACGTTGCAACACACTTTGGCTACCAGCTGCACCGCCGGCCCGGCGCTCCAATACACAATGCATGGTCAGCGGCGACTTGCTGGCGTGGCGAGGAAAAAATAGGACCGTGCTCTATTCACTGGCGTCACGGCGGCGGCGTCTGCGGGAAGTGCCCGCTACAAGCGGATTGAACTGGCCCTTAGGGCATTTCGCCGCTGGTAGGCCTGCAGAATCGCAGCGTGTGAGGACCCTTTTAGAGCGCGCACGCCGACCGGATTATGCAAAAGCTACGAGCGTGCAGTGAGCGTACAGCGCCGCCGGCCTGGCGCTGGACAAGGGGTCGTGAGTTCGAATCCTGGTGGGAGCCAGATATTTGTGCTGGCTATTTTTCTCGTTGCCCCGTCTTTGGTATCAGCAAAACGTGGTGGGAAAAGGTCGTTAAACTCCCAAACACCCACCCACCCACCTTGCATAAATGCAGTACACCTATATACCGTATTTTACGTGTGATTTACTTTTTGTGTATCATTTGTGTATAGCACTTGGTTTTATCATGAATAACATCCGCTGTATATTGGTAATCATACACGCGGGGAGAACGGAATAAAATCTGTTGGAACCTTTCAATTAACAGCGTCTGATCTCGTCTAATGCGTTTCCCTTATCACCAGGATAATGTGGTGGACTATCTTGGAGCGATCAACACGCCGTGGCAAATTGAAGCGAGCATCAAGTCAGGCAGTGACGACCAAGCCTCCCTCACCGGCGAAACAGTCGCCACGTTCGTCCACGGAATTGCAGAGTTTTCTGACCTTGGAGTTGACCGCCCCGGTGATTACGTCATTGAGTTCAAGGTCATCCACCCTGCTGAGGCTACCAACTACACGTTGGAAACCAATCTGATCCGTGTAGGTTGAGTTTTTGTGGCTTTTTTTTATTTAGATACAGTAGGTCACTATAAATAGTCTTTTTGTGATTTCTGGGATTGTTCTTAAAGCAAGTTTGGCTCCATTAAAAACATGGCGATTCTTCTTATACACAACTATGGAATGCCAAGAAAAACAAAGGAGTCCTGTGGCTTTAACGGTTGAGCTCGACTCGATGCGGAAGGTCCATGGTTCCATGGTTTTCCCTTTGTATTGAAATCACCCTTGCGGTGAATAAAAGACGTTAGCCTCACACTCCCACGATTCAAAAAGCCTAGTGTAGTAGTCAGCATTTCGAACTGTAGACCGGGAGGGCCAGGTTCAAATCCCAGCCAAGGCACGCGGCATTTTTCTACGTAGGTGTGCGATGGGTCCAATGGGGACGCTGTTGCCGCACAGCTGAGACTCACCAACTTCATGTCTGCGACTTCCAGGGCGCTTTCCTTGTTTTGACACATCTCATGATGTGGATGATTATATGGCCGGCACGGCAGGTGCCATAATTTCCTCGGACCTGGTTAACGCCGGGATAATATATCTATGACACGAAGCGTGGATTGTGGCCCTGTCTCGCAGTCTTAAACCACATGGACCTCCATAGCATCATCATACCATCATCCTCATTATCATCTTGCAAAATAAAAATAGCCCAGCTTCCGAACCCTCCGTGGATTCCATCCATGACATGAGAGGAATACCACTGGAGTTGGCGAGGAGTTGGGGCAACAAAAAAATCATAAATAAAAGCAATCATGCTGCTCTCCTAACATTGATCGCCACATACGCTGATATATGTTTAGGTTGAAAATCGACTGTTGGAAGTCCAAGGGGAGATTCATACTCCTGACGGACTGGTTAACTCCCCCTTGCACGTTTCGCTGTCTTTGGTCGAACCCCACTTGGGAAGCCTGGTGTCCGACATTGAGTGGCGGGTAAGCATGCCATTTTTGTTTGTTTTTACATGTAGTTTGCTTTCCTGTATGAGTCTGAAAGTTCTTTCAACGAGCTCTCAGAGACCAGGGTCCGTATGTAAATCTCGAGGTTAATTTAACCCACGGCTAAGGGCCTAATCCAGACGAGGACAAAAGAAACCCAAAAACAAAATTATATTAAAAAGGAAGCGAAGAAAGAAAGACAAACATCCTTCTAAAACGGCAAAGGCACCTTGTTGGAATAGACCCGCTTGCTGATTTAAAACAAAAAACAACAGAAAATTTAACCCTAGAGCTAGTTTAGTTCGAGGTTAGACTCTAACCCGGGGCTAAACTCCCTAACCTCGACTTTTACGTGTGGGCCATGATTGATGTGCTTGCGGTTTGCAAACTTGAGTCTTCCCATGACCATTCAGAGAAGTCTTCTATACTCAGCATACCATACATAATAATATAAAACGTAAGATGGTGTTTTATGGGTTTTTTTTTTTTCAGAACCATACATGGGCAGTTACTGCCTCCATCAGCGATCCAGATGTCTATGACGGCACCCTGACTGGAGTGACCTCATCGACCTTCGACCCCGCCACTGGAAAAGCCCACTTCCTTGACCTTCGCCTCAGCCGCAGTGGAATCTGCCCCGTAAAGTTCACGGTGACCTCGACCCCCGCAGAATACGTCCTTGAGAAGGTGCTGGAAATTGCCGTCCTCACTAGTGCCCAGAGGAACCTGCCAAGAGAGAAGAGCTCCGAACTACAGATAAAGTTCCCCATTCCCTTTGACGTCAACACTGCACCGCTGTATGCCATCAAAGTGCGTAACTTCCTCAGCGATTGGTTCGGCATCGTCGTGACGTCACACAGCTATATGGAAGGTCAGTTTTGTAATAAAATCTGTCAGTAGTATTCATTTGTCATTGACATACAATAATCAGGTTGTTTTATTGGTCGCAGGATCTCTGAAAAAAATGCAGAATTAGCGGCAAGGAGATTATTTCACGGACAGGGCCCGCATGTAAAAGTCGAGGTTAGGGATTTTAGCCCAGGGTTAGAGCCTAACCTCGAACTAAACTAGCTCTAGGAATAAATTTTCTGTTGGTTTTTTTTTGTTTGTTTGTTTGTTTGTTTTGGTTTGTTTAAACAGGAAGCGGGTCCACCATGGTGCCTAAGCCGTTAGAGAAGGATTTTTTTTCTACCTTTCTTCGCTTCCTTTATTAAATTTAATTTTGTTTGGGGGTTTCTTTTATCCTAGTCTGGGTTAGGCCTGTAGCCGTGGGTTAAATTAACCTCGACGTTCACATTCGGGCCCAGGTTTCAAGCGGACACACTTTCCACACTTACCCCAGCCTTTGGGTAAAATCAAACTTGCATGGACTTCCTGAACATGTGTGTGTGTGTGTGTGTGTGTGTGTGTGTGTGTGTGTGTGTGTGTGTGTGTGTGTGTAGGGAGTTTGGTGGTGACCCTGGTTGTACAAGGCACAACAGATGGAGTTGACTCCGCCATTGACAACATGTGTGGCTTCATCAGCAACGGAACGACCTTCACCTTTGGTGGCTCCGCGGTTGCTCCGTCCCCATACCTCACTGTCAACGGAAGGCAGTACTATGGAGTGTCCTGCGGACCAGTGGTGCGTCTCTCTCTCTCTCTCTCTCTCTCTCTCTCTCTCTCTCTCTCTTCAAAGGGCGATAAACTTCTGCGTTGACTTTTTTCATTAAAAAAGCTAAAAAGATTCTATTGCCGACCAGATAGTTGATACGCAGATTAAACTTAACAGTTCGGGTTTTTTTTTTTCAAGGACAAGGACGATGGCCTTCACCCTGGCATCATCGCTGCCATAGTGATCGCATGCGTGGTTCTGATCCTGCTCCTTGTGGTCGTGTTGCTATGGAAACTGAAGGTGTACCCACGAACAAAGACATACGGTAAGAGGAGAGAAAAAAAAGTCTATGTACAGACAAGCACAGAATAGCAGTCGTCTCGGTACGTGAAAACAAGTGCGGACAGGTTCAAAGGCATACGTACACACTACACGCTACACTCTACACACTACACACTACACAAACTACACACACTACAAATATTATCAGTAATATTGCTCAGGAACAGCGCAGCTGACACAGAGTATAAAGGCGATGCTAAGGTTCAGTAAAAACACATGAGGGTGGGTGGGTGTTTGGGGGTTAACGTCCTTTTCCACCACACAGGGTGATATCAAAGACGGGGCAACGATAAAAAATCCAGCGCAAATATTTGGCCCCAGCGGGGATCGAACTCACGACCCGAGCATTGTAAAAACACATGAGATCAATTATCAGTTTTGAAAACGTCCGCTTTCACGAAATGCTTCAAGCTGGTCCTGAAATCTTAACTCTTTCAAAACGCACTCGATGGGACACACACTTCGATATGCAAACGAAATATGCATCCTACTTCCAAATTAATGACGCGGGTGGGTGTTTGGGGGGTTTAACGTCCTTTTCCACCACATAGGGTGATATCAAAGACGGGGCAACGATGAAAAAGCCAGCACAAATATTCGGCGCCAGCCGGGATCGAACTCACGACCCGAGCATTAGAAGTCCAACGCTGTACCATTCGACCACCCCAATTAATGACGCGCTGTCAGTGGAGAGAAGTGGTGTCAGCAGATTATCTGCAAATACGTTAAACAAAGGATGTTAATCTCTCGTTGTGAGTCGCAAATGAGGGTGGGTGTTTGGAGTTCTAACGTTCTTTTCCACCACATACGGGTGATATCAAAGACGGGGAAACGCAGAAAAAGCCAGTATCAATATTTGGCTCCGGTCGGGATTCGAACTCACGACCCGAACATGTAAAGCCCAACGCTGTACCACCCCAAACACAGACCTTATCATAGAGTTAATGGTTCATCTATTTTATTCCACAGGACTGAGGCCTATGCTAGACGTGAAGAACCTCTAGATATAACCAAATATTTGAGTTCTTACACATATCAGTGTCATTTGTATTTGTGCAGACACAAATAACTCAAAGTACGTCGGCGGCCGTTCTGACACCATCGAGGACATCCTCTTCCGTGAAGACACCTTCGTCAGCCTCAAGTCGCGTGGCTCCGCCAACACCCCCCTCCCTCCCGTCACCACCTCCGCCCCCATCCGTCTGTGGAGCCCCAGGGGGGACATCCCGACCCTCCCGCGCACTCCCGAGCCGGGCAAGCCACGCCCCGTGACCCCAGTTGACCCGGAGACCCAAAGCAACGAACGGCTGTCCTTCTCTGGACCCAAACCTATCCAGCCACCGCTCGGGGAAAACGGACGTCCGCCTTGGCGAAATTAGACTCCGCCTCCGACGTCGAACTAGATCACTCCCGAAAAAAAACAAAAAAATAAAAACAAAACAGAACTGTCTCTTTCGGAATAATTAGTAAAACTGTAAAATTTAGGCGACTTTGTAATCGGTAAATGCATCCAATGAAAAAGGAGGAAATGAAACTATACTTCGGAGAGAATAGAAGCTACAGGAAAACTGAATTTCTGTAGAGTTGAAACATAACACAGAACTTGTCTCTCTAAGAGGATACGAGTACATATAACTGTAAACGTTACGTAGCGTTGAAAGCGATGAAACTATTGCACAAATGAGGAGCAGCAAGACCAGTTTCTGAAAGAATAAAATATACCTCGAAAGTGAAGCTTGACCGAGAATTAGAAAGAGTAGAATGTTCTGTAATGGATGCAAATATTGAAAAAAAAAAAATCTCCTCAAGATATGTTACTTCAAACTTTTTTTGTAATCGGAGCAGAACTTGAAGAAAAAGATTCCTTGTTGATACTTTTTTCCCCTGTAGTTTTGAAAATCATGTACTTGTTGATGCATGAATTTGGGACACCCCCGTGTTCCCGTTTCTGTCCATAATTATGCGCGCTGAAGATTAGCGTCGACAATTCTTTCACCTGAAATTCGTTTCTAAATTTAATTGAAACAATGAATTGAAAGGATGACTATCAAGAGAATACATTCTTTTCATCAAGGACATTCTCGTGCCATCAGTGAATCAGCCATTTTGGGACATACACAGTTGTTCCCCTTGACGCAAATATGCAGGCGTATTTGTCTTTGATGCTTTAAAGTTTATGTGCATCTTAGTGCTTACTCATTATGCGTCACATAAATTGGCTGTGAACGCCTGGTCTATGTTCTTGTTTTGTTTTTTTAAATGCTTTTTTTATATAAAATGCAGAAGAGCAATCCGTTTTGCCACCAGTTCACATTTTGACTGGCAGTGCACTTTGCTTCTTTTAAGTTCTACTTTCTGTTGCTTCTTTTGAAAGAACTTCACTTACAGAAGCGCTGTCGGTGATAGTGCATTATGAGGACTTGTTTTCTGTCTGTTTTATTCAAGGAGGGGATCATGTCGTGTGCAGTTTCGCAAAGGCGTAGAATATCGCAATCGCATGCGTTGGTACAGAAATGCAAAACTACACAATAGCTGCGCTTTTTTAAAGTTTTTTTTTTTATTTTTTTAAGTCTGTTGTTTTTGGTTTTGTTTTTGTTTGTGTTTCTTGTGGTTAATTTTTCTTTTGTTTTATTCTTTCATTTGGCCGTGTTCAGCGTGCCCGCTTCATTATTTCTTATCTTGCGTTTGCATAGCTGTTTCAGTTCGTGCGATTTTTGAAATTCTAAACCGTTGCAAAGTTTCACACAACATTTTGTTCTTAAAAGTTAAGAACGTTCGACTTTGGAGACGGTATCCAACGCTAAGAATGTTGACGGGCATGAACGGATTTTTGGACAACTTTAACGAGAAGCATAAGTATTCGTTTGCTTGTGCCATTTTGGTTCCTGCCATTTTGCACACTTTTAAGAAAAAAAATTGGTTTGCTTTTCGTGCCTTCCTTTACACATAAATTGTGTGATAGTATATTATGCGTGTAGGCTTTATGTGTAACCGTTGTTGATGTGCGTGTATTGTCACCTTTCTTGACAATTTTTTAAACTACTTTATTGTCCCTTTCGGGAAATTCGGGCTGCTTCCCCCACGGGAAGTGCGTCGCCGCGGTGCAGCGCCACCCAATACCTATCCTGTATTTTTTTTACAATTTTGCTGGGGGAGGAAAGCCGGATAACCCGGACAGAAACCCCCGATGAGCAGCCCGGTAGCCAGGAAAAACCGGTATCACATTTCACAAGCTCGACCTGGGCTCGAGCCCACGCTTCACTGCCATGACACTGGTGACGGCCGTTCAGTAGCGCAGCGGCTAAATCCGACGCTCTACCTACTAGAGCACCGCTCACCCCAATTTCCGTCCTTACTGCGTGTGCATTAAGAGCTGTTGAGTTTTCCACAGCAAAATTTCCAGACTAGTTACGGCAGTCGACAATTTTGAATTCCTTCGTCGTAATTTGGAAAGGAAAAAGGCAGTCCGTGATTATACTAACATTAATCAACTCACCCAGTGAAATGAAAATGTTCCAGTATTTACCGAAAGATGAGTGAATCACATCACAACAGCACTGAATTGAATAGTATATCATTATTCTGTCTCAGTTCTAGCAGTGCATGGTTCTTTGGAGGTGTCCGTGCTAAGCTATGGTCGTTTATAAGTACATATTTTTGCCGTAACCATTTTCTACACGTTGATATCTAGACTACCGTCCGTTTGTTTTCTCACCGCGACCAGGACCTGAATATAAACAAGGGAAAAGCGATATACTATAGTAGTAGTAGTAATAATAATAATAATAATACAATCATGTAATAATAATAATAATAATTTAGTACTGTATAGGCGCTTTAGCCAATTCCTAAAAGAAAAATTCTATGCCCCGAGTTGGACACGAACCTAATCTCTCGCACAGGTGACGAAGTCGCTTAACCACTAGACCACCTACCACGCCAACAACTATAGGGCAAATTTTATATTGGGACACTGCTGCCTGCTTGTTCTTTGTAGTATTTTACATGGTTAACATTTTGTCCGGTGTGTTATTCACATTTTATGTGAGTGTACAGTGTTTTTTCTTCACAGTCCATGCGTGCGTCCAAGCGGTTTTGTTTTTTCTGGAGTCCTCTTAAGTTTTAAACTTCATTATTTTCATTTTTACTTGAAAGTATCTGTGATACCCATAGCACTGGTTTATCTTCTTCTTTTTTTGCACAAGTATCGATATTTAAGTGGTGTTTTACAAAGGGGGCGGCGAAAACGATATATATATATACATGTACCTCTTTACAGGAATAGAATCTGTGATACCAATATTTTACTTTGGAGGGATGGCACGGTTTTGTTGCTTGGACAAACATATTATGATTGTACACGTCTGTGTGTACAAACGTATCTTTTCAGGTTAACACCTAGATTCCGTCCATTTTTCCCCCTTTTTAACTCTTTGACGACGAAGCACAATTTCTAACACGCGATTTCCTATAGGAAATCGCGTGTTAGAAATTGTGCTTCGTCGTCAAAGAGTTAATACAGTAGCCAGTGTTTGTATATATATATTTGTGTTTGTATATTACTGTCTCTTTTGCATTACTGTAAAATTATAATATCCTCACTGTTTATTATAGATTATTTATTTTCAGCAATCATTTTGTCTTTTACTGTGTAGTGTGCCATATGAAAAAAAATCTTTTCTCTTCCCTTTGCTCCTTTTCTACTATTTTTCTATTTCTTGTCGATATCATTACAACGTTAGAGAGTTTCCAAAGACTATCTACGACTAATGTAAAATCAGTACTGAATACTACGTACAAATTGAAATTTTCATAACTGATTTTGTTAACTCTTTTGCTACAAACGGCGACGATACTCGCCCATTTTTAGATTCAACAACAACAACAAAAATTGTTTCGAAATTGTCATGGGTAGAGAAATACAGTACAGTCGTGTGAGAAGTGAAGCAATAGGCAAGGGAGATTAGTGGTTTGGTTATTGTGGTTTTTCAAAATCTGCCATGGTTATGTCCCTTCTGTCCGCCGACGACGGATAACTGACCTGGCGTCGACCAACACAAAACAAAACAAAACAGAATGTAGCAGCGTTAGAAGCAAATTATTTTTGTAACGTTGAAAAAAAATTGTTTCTGAAATCTCCGAGTGTGCATAGATTGTAGAAATACTGAGATTTTGTGGGATTTTATTCGCACTAGAAGTAGATACATTTTGCAACTCTCTCTCTCTCTCTCTCTCTCTCTCTCTCTCTCTCTCTCTCTCTCTCATATTAATTATAGAATATCTATCATGTACCCGGTAATCAACGCAGGCATTCCTTTGCCTATAGTGGTTTGTTACTTTTTAAATAAACTTTTTGCAGCATTGAAACCTGAGTTTGATTGTGTGTGTGTGTGTGTGTGTGTGTGTGTGTGTGTGTGTGTGTGTGTGTGTGTGTGTGTGTGTGTGTGTGTCTGTGTCTGTCTGTGTGTTGAACATTGTCAGGGAGAAATTAAAGCCCTTGTTTTTAATCGTGAACCATTGTTTCGTAGTCATGAATTTTCAGTTTGATAACAATTCATTTCCAGAGTACACTTCTGGAATTTATTATTTCTCTAAACAGTCCCGGCACTGATCTTCCTAAGAAGATCACTCGGGGAAGAGGGGGTGGGGGGGGGGTGGGCAAACTTCCACCTTTTTTGTAAGGGTCTGTACGGTTCTTACTGGCGTACATACTTATTTTGTTTAATGTCCCTCAAATAGGACGAGTCAAACATGCATTATAGTGTTCGTGGGGAAAAACTTAAACAGTTGTACTGAAATCTCCGCTATTTCTGGAAAGGATTTACGTCTTCTGCGGCTATTTCCAGCTAACCCTGACTGGTACCTCAGCTCAGCTTAATTCAGGCAGGCTGTGCACGGCTACAGCTCGCATAGCTTGCGCGCGCGCACACGCACACACACACACACACACACACACACACACACACACACACACACACACACAGAGTTCTGTCAATCCCCTCATTTACTGCTGCTGGGCTGAAAACAAGTACATTTTGACTACAATTTTAAAGGTGACGGCCGAATCTATATGTATGCCTTATGTTTTCCATAGAGTGGGTCCTTGGAGTGAAAAAAAAAAAAAAAGAATGGTAGCGTTAGCTCTTTTGAGCTTTAATTAAAGGCCTTTGTCACGGGTTCAGCTGTACCTAGGATCCAGTACCTCCGGATCAATAACAGCTTCGCCAAGTTCGTTAGTTAGATGCCGCGCGATAGGCGACGCGACTCACACCCTGTCACACAGCACAATGCCTGTCGAACAAAACGGTCAGTGGAGGCAAGCACCTTTGCCTAGGCATGTGCGTTCCGCGTGACTGAACACGGGTAGATCGGTTGTCACCACAGGGGCCTGACGTAAACTCGTTGTAGTGCCGCCATTGCTGTTGACAATACCGCTTTGTCACGCAGCTAACCCTATTTGCTGGCGGCCAGAACTGGTAGACGTCCGGGATGTGTATTTAGTTCGTATTGGTATATGACGCGGCTCACACGGTATTTTCATCAATGAAGATATTCGTGACAAAAAAAAAGTTTGACGGTGTTATGACAATATGTAGAAGCGCGTGTGTATGTACGTGCATATCTCTTGCATCCCCAACCCCCAAATACACATACACAACGTGAAAGCACACACACACACACACACACACACACACACACACACACACACACACACACACACACACACACACACACACACACACACGCACGCACGCACGCACGCACGCACGCACGCACACGGAAAAGGCTTATTCGTGAAAAAATGCAAAATGTCAGTCACGGATATTTTCCCACAAACGAAACTATTTGTAAAGAAAAGAAAAGAAAAAAAAAAAAACACCTTAACAACGAAAACACCAGTTACAACAACTTTACTTTCTATTCAATTAAATTAACAGTTTGAATTAGAATCAAACACTTTTTCTAAACAAAAACTCTTATAAATAAATAAACAAGAAGAAATCCCGCATTTTATGAGTGGTTTCATCCTCTGAAAGGTTAATAGCACAAACTTTCCAATTAGTATCTTCAATGTTGTCAATATCCAATTGGTCCGCTGCCAATACCGCTATACGCCAGATAACCATAATCAACACCGCACGGCACCACTGTATACTGTGGCTGTATGTAAGTGTTGACCAGTGCATTGGTATGGAGAAGGCAAACTCGTTCTGTAATGTCACTCGGCATGAGGCGGTCACCGCGCGGACACAATCCGGCAAGCGTCACGCCTCCAGCTAATCGCCAGAACCGGCTCCCAGTATGATAATCTGATAGCGTCAAAATTCCGATGGGCGAGTTTGGGATAAGCTTTGCCCTATTTCATTTTGTAAATTCTAATTTAGAATGTATGCATTTAATAATTGTGAACACACACACACACACACACACACACACACACACACACTTCAAAAACAGACAACTTAAATCTCTGTCAAAATTACGCGGCTTCTGCTAGTAATAATAATTATAATAATAATGAGTATTCTTTAGGCGCTTTACTCAATTTCATGAATCGGCGCAAAGCGCCGCGAACTGAACCCAACACGCACGCACACGAACTGAACCCAACACGCACGCTCACGTGAATCACACGCATTCACACTGGACATAACCATATTACAGTCACGTGGTGCGAAGGGTCAGCTCAGCTATTTTTATTTCGGAATTTAGAATTGCATTTCTTTTTCAAATTTGGTGGGCTGAACATGTCCAAAGCAGGGGGGAGGGGGGGGGGGGGAGCCGGAGTACCCCCGACGATCGGCCCGAATGAACGGTGCCACATACAAGAAGGAAAAATTCTTGCCCCGAGTGGGCCTCGAACCCCTGACCTCTCGCATTGGTGACAAGTCTCTAAACCACTAGACCACCGACCGCCCCAGACCACCGCCCGCCCGATTTGCTATCTCAAATAGAAACTAATTTAGCTGTTGTGAGAACGATCGTGCATAAAGCCATATTTTCCCCTACGTAAAATAATCATGTACTTCTGGGGCCGGGGTCACGACGTGTACGTTTCGGCTTTACGAACGTTCGTAGCGGTACGAACGGTTTCGGTACGAAAATCGAGAGTCACGACGCGTACGTACGGCAATTTTGTTCGTAGGTCTGTTCGTAACTTTACGCCTCCCTTCCCCCGTTCGTAAGTACAATCGTAGCAAAGACCTTGGAATCAGTAATCATCCGGCTGAACTTCTTTTGGTATTCCTGTTGAAAAAACAACCATTTTTTTTCGCTTTCTTGTTCAAAAAAAAAAAAAAAAAAAACTCAAGTGGTACGTGTGCATGCAGTGTAAACAAACAGTAAACACACGCGGCTGACGCAGATACAGCGTAATTTTTTTTTCGGACTTTACAAATCACGGTGACTTAAACTGTGCTAGCGGCTAGCTGCATCTAAATTCACAACACACACACACACACACACACACACACACACACACACACACACACACACACACACACACACACACACACACACACACACAGAACAAAATCATCCGGCTGAACTTCATTCAAACCATTGTAAAACCATATTTTTCAACATAGATTCTGCTGGATCGTCGGTCGCAGATATGATTAATGCTGAGTTAGCAGGAAGTATTCAGCGGATGCGTCCATCTTTGGATCTCTCGCACAGCTATTCGATCTTTCTGTGTTCCGTACTAGTTTTACTTGAACACATCGAACGAAATGCACTACGTAGCCAACGTACAGCAGTGATAGCCAAACTAGATCTTTCGTTCATTCTCCGGAACTTTGAAAGTACTTATGTTTTCCATAGGCCTAAAACACATGCGAAATATATGGGGGAGACCACCTGTCAGTCGCTGACATCTTCGTTTTTGTTTATTTTGCTAAAATGTTTTACGGCGGCTAGTGTAGGGTTGGGTCAAACAAACAGAGACTTTTTACAAGCATGCGGATTCTATACTAAATTTACACACGTCGTGGATGCGGCGATTTTGGTTTTCACGTGTGATGCTGTTTGGTAGGTTTGGGAGAAAACATAATCTTGGCTCCAACTTCGATACCGATCTTGGCTCCAACTTCGATATCGTAGGCATACCTACCTCTATTTTTCAAGGGGGAAATCTAAAGAAAGGTTTTCCCGTTCCTGGTGTTCGCTTCTGACAGCAATTCGGCGCTACACACCATGGCAAGCCCGAATTTTTGCGTGGTTTCTGGCTTTCTGCCATACTGCCATTACTGCGTAGATCTGCGGGATGCGCGCTAATGCGCGCAGACAACTCTTACGCGTTGTCCCTCAAAGGGAGGTAAGTGAACTATCTTTATGTTTCCAAGATCTTTGATCGTAGCAACGGCTTCGTTAACGCGGGAAGTATAACACGATGGCAAATCGAGTAATGTTTCGTTTTCTTATAAGACGCAACTTCAGAAGACAACGGATCTTTAGAGATCGAAGCAACCCGTTTGATATGTATGATGATGTTGAACTGTTTTCCCGATTTCGCTTCCGTCGTGCTGATATCATTCATCTGTGCTTTTCATTTTCAGTGCTTGCGACTTCAAGTCAAACCATTTTTTCTTGACTTGTTTCACCGTCCGTGTTCCTGAGCCCCGTGCATTCACACTTGATGTGATAAGCTCCCAAATCTTGAGGGTTTTTTTTTTTTTTTTTTTTTTTGCAGTGACAGCAGTCCCGTTCAAAGTTCCAAACAATACATTATGATGTTCCTGTACTGCATCAAATAAGACGCGAAATTCTGCGTCAGAAAAATTGACATCGCGTTTTTGACGCTGTTTCTTGTCAAAGAGATTCAAGCTTGCCGCCATTTTGTTTTGGGGAAAATCCGCACGTCTGAAATAGGAAAGGGCGAGTTTCCGTACGTAGCTAAGAAACAGCCAACGTGCACGTCGTGACCCGCGAAAATGTGTTCGTAAGTAGTGTTCTTTGCTACGTTCAGTTTTGCCCTACGAATGTTGATACGAACACTGCTACGAACACTTTTTACTCACGCGTCATGACCCCGGCCCCTGCTCTTCTTGTCATATGCCGGGCTGAAGGCTCGGTCTAAATATGCAGAGAGAACAAAGTGTGTCAAGCTGAGTTTTGTTTTTTTTATGAAAATGATCGGGGAGCCGGGGTGGCCGAATGGTAGAGCGTTGGACTTCTAATGCTCGGGTCGTGAGTTCGAATCCCGGCTGGGGCCAAATATTTGTGCTGGCTTTTTCATCCTTGCCCCGTCTTTGATCTCACCCGTATGTGGTGGAAAAGGACGTTAAACCCCCAAACACCTACCCACCCCACCCCACCCCCACCCTTATGAAATGATCTTGTTTTCAAAGTAGGGGTCACCCTTGTAAAACAACAACAACAACAACAAAGGTAGATAAAGTAAATCTATACAGAAGCGCTTCGACAAGTGGAATATCAACCGCCTGTAACTGGCGGCTTGGTACGTAATCTCTCCCGCTCAGTGCTTAGTGATAAGACCAGGCTTCCATACAAACCCCTCCGCCAATCCTCGGCTTCATAGATACAGCATGGCGGCCACCTAGCACACCGCAGCGACGAGCAGACGACAATTTTTTCCCCCACTTTCTATTTCGCCACGGCGCGCCGTAGCGTCGGTGGATTTCGAGGACATTTCGATCGGCCTGTGTGAAAGACAAATACACACAGGACTCGCCAGGAAATAGGACGTTGGTGCGGTGGAAATTTGACGAGCAACACGCACAGAACCGCGGAGTTCTGAGCCAACTCGCCGCAACCACTGTTGCGTGGTGGTCAAGTTAGTGTTTATGCCGTCTGGACAGAAGCTGCTGACCGTGTCAGGCTAGTGACTAGCCTAGCCTACCCCGGGTGGGGTTCTGTGAGTGTGAGCGAGAACGCGGCTGCAGAAGCCAGAAGCAGGGAAGATGGGCACAGGCGGGCAGATTCGTGCACGGGCAGGTTGGCTGCTGCTGCTGGCAACATGTCTGCCGCTGACGGTGAGTGACAGACAATCAATTGATTACTAATTGCCGAGGGTTCGTCGAGTTATTTTATATATAGTACGAGTATATATAATCACTTGCTTGGCTGACGGACTGATCCGTGTATGACAGGAATAGTTAGTCGAAAATATGATATGAATGTTATATTTTGCTGCTGATCTTGTTCCGTTGATTAGTTTGTTTGTTAGTTGTCTTCTCTGTAAGTACAACAGACATTTGGTGAAGTAGCAAATTTCATGCAGATGAGAATGTTAAAAAAAAAAAAACACTCATGGTACGTACTTCGATTGATTAATGAATCGGTTCAGCTGTTTATCAACTCTGTTTTCGTGAATAAGTGAGTGAGCTGGAAAGTGAGCGACGTATTTACTACTTCCAATGCTGGGTTAGACTAAAAAGAAGTGATTTCATCGTAATTATTGCTGACACATTTAGATCCCCGAAAATTTCCTGTTAAAAAATACGGTTTTATCGTCAGGGTCCTCGTGTAGGCTGTGATCTAGCCACACCGGCACAGAGAGAGAGAGAAATGAAATGAATGAAATGAATCTTTATTTGTCAACGGTGAAAGACATTGGTCCAGTGGTTCAGTTTTCATTCTTGCCGTTGCTAATGCTACACACACACACACACACACACACACACACACACACACACACAGAGAAGGGGGTGGGGGGGGGACTTCGGCTTCGACATTTTATTGATTAGCCCACTGGACCATATCAGTGCCGTGAGGGTTTTTTTTTTTTTTTTTTTTTTCGTTCAATAGATGTCTGGTTTTTCGTACAGCCGTGATGATCTCACACGGGTAACATGGACAGCTGAAAACATACACACATTGTCATGATAAAATAACACAACAACAACAACAACAGTCTCACGGTATAGAGCTAGTCGTCCAAACACAGTTTTGTCTTTTTCAACATCACAGTATTATCCTTTGTGTGTGTGTGTGTGTGTGTGTGTGTGTGTGTGTGTGTGTGTGTGTGTGTGTGTGTGTGTGTGTGTGTGTGTGTGAGAGAGAGAGAGAGAGAGAGAGAGAGAGAGCTTGAGCTTGAGCTTGAGCTTCCACTATAACCTACATAAGCCTCTATCTGATGACACAGTGTTATATTATTCCTTCAACATGTCTTCTTTGTATCCCTTGCCTCTAAAGACGCACAATAGCTTAGCGTGACAATCCACTAACGTGTATTATTATTCTGTGATAAGCAAGGTCACCGGAGAGCACAATGGAATCTACAGCTAACTTCAGGGTGTAAGGTTCGGCCCGTTTTGTCTGAAACATGCCCACATACCGCGTCTTTCGTGAACCCTTTTGTTCGGCGGTATTTCGTGGTGTACGATTATCTTATAATATATGCGCATGTGACACTCTTGAGATATCTTATGAAAGCTGTTTTGGTTGATTATAGTCTTCTGTCTAACAGCCTGTCTGACAATCTCTCTGAACATTTTTCCATTAGCTAAAATTCGATGCTTCTCGATACCACAAAGTTGCATGTGGCACGCAAGGCTGTTAACTGTGTGCGAGCAGATTATTCTCAGAGATACGAAATTTCAAAGCTATGAGGTAATCCTAACAGAAATAGTTGCGGTGTGCTTTTCCCCAAACAGATACTCGTCAAGTTTTAGGGAGAATGCTTTTCTACCTCATTCTCGCTCCATCTGTCGCCCAAACCTATCAAATAAATAGATAAACAAATACATAAATAAATAAAAGATCGGCCCCAGCAGAATGTTCAAGACTTGTGTTGCGACTGTGTCTATTTGAATTCATGGGCGTTCCCTACTGTGTACAATTTTCCACAAATACCTTTCACTGGTTGGTTAGGTTAATCTACTTACCTACCCTAGGATTAACGCTGATGATTCTTTCTCACACACACACACACACACACACACACACACACACACACACACACACACACACACACACACACACACACACACACACACACACACCTCATCACGCAAAATCTGCGAGTGAGTAATGTCGGAAAATGGGTCTTTAATGCCTGTGCATAAACGTACTTAATGTACTGAGTCACTAGGACGCTCCGTTTTAGTCGAGCTATCAAACTTTGCTTTTTTTCTGCTTTTTTTCCCCCCTTCCTCAGCTCTTCGCCGGCTCAAGTGGGATCCCTCTCAGGTTATGGGTGGAATCCACGGGTGGGTTGGTGGTGAGTGGGTGGGAGTTTAACGTCCTTTTCCACCACGGATGGTTGATATTGAGGACGGGATAACGAGAAAAAAGACCAGCACAAATATTTGGTCCCAGTCGGGATGGGTGGAATCCACGGAAGGTTCGAAAGCTGGGGCATTTTGTTTGTTTGTTTGTTTGTTTCTTTGTTGTTATGCATGAGGATGATGATGATAGTTGGGGATGCAATGGAGGTCCATGTGGTTTGAGACTTCCTGACAGGGCCGTATTCCACGCTTCCTGTCCTAAATATCCGTTTACCACGCCCGGGACCTACGGCACCTACGGTGCCGGCCGTTTGATCATCCACATCATGTGATGTGTTATAACAGGGTAGCACCCTCAAAGTCGCACCCGTGAAGTGGACGAGTCTCGGCTGTGTGGCAACAGCTTCTCCACTGGGTCCATCGCACACACGCTTTGGATAGGAGCCCACCTAGGTACTAAATTATCCCGCTTGCCTCGGATGAGATTCTAACCCGGGTCTCCCGGTCTATGGTCCGAAGTGCTAACCACTACACCACGGGGACCGGTACCCGACTTGGGACGAACGTGTGTGGTTGTGGTCAATCCGGCTTTAGCAGGCTTACAATTATGGATGGTAGAGTGATCACAGCTACAGAGCTCACAACGCTATGATCGTAATAATCCTCAGGGAATGACTAATAACACGCATTGTACAGGTCGCATTTCATGTGCATAATCTCTTGGACGGGACTGAAAGGCGTTTGCTAGTGCATTGTGTTGCGTGTGACTGGCGCTGGTCTCCAGTACAGTATATCCTTCGGTTACGAGTATACCGGGAAGGGTCATTCTCTTATTTGCGTACGCTTTTTGTGCGATTATATATTCTGCGGCTCGGTTTGTGTGTGTGTGTGTGTGTGTGTGTGTGTGTGTGTGTGTGTGTGTGTGTGTGTGTGTGTGTGTGTGTGTAATCGGGAGTTCGATAAACTAGCATGAAGGTGCAGCGTCTCCTGCATGTCCTAGGTTTATATTGCCCCATAGACCAGTTTGCGTCGATTGTCCAAATTTACATTTTGTATTTTTTCACGAAGTGCAGTGCACTTAGCTGCGAATTAGTTCTTGTTGCTTGCCCGGCGTTAAGCCCTGAACGCTCACTCACTCACTCTGCCATTGGAATTGCATCAGAGTGCTTGTTTTACGTAAAATGTCATTTGTTGGCGGTGACTTTCATAAGCCAGACACTTCGTATCCCTTTTTTTCTGCATTTTCTATCTGAAATACCGTTTCACGAGTTAAACTGAAAATACATCGGAAATCTCTCTCTCTCTCTCTCTCTCTCTCTCTCTCTCTCTCTCTCTCTCTCCCCCCCTCCCTCCATCGCGCAATAAAACAGTTAAAACTAAAAACTAAAACGAAAGAGTTATAATAGTAATTATAAGAGAAATAGAGATCGAACGATGGAAGGGCGACTATGTCGATGAGGCAGTGATTATGAGGTCTTTGGGTTGGTTACACCCATGAGAATTTGTAAAACTATTTTATAGAATTATTTTTTTAAAATGTACTCTGATTTAACCGATTACAAACACGTGCTTTTCCGTTTAAAGAAAAGACCAGTGCGGACACCGGACGATTGTCAAGCAAAAAGTCTTTTGGAGGTCGAAATACCCCCCTAGCCCCCCTCGCCCCCCTTCCCCCCCCCCTACACACACACACACACACACACACACACACACACACACACACACACACACACACCGCCCACTCCCTCCTAAGGCTTGCTTCAACCTCTCAATGTACGTGAAATAATCATACACTCATGTTAATTCGAAGCACTTCACGCCAAGATCGCGATGCCATTCGCACCATAATAGCTAAATCTGTCAGCCATTGGGCGCGACCCGCAATCTCTAACCCGATTATCTGCGCGAGATTACGAGAAACTGCGCCGTTCATTCTTACATAAAGCAGCCTCGCCAAGAACGAGCACTTTCGTTGTGCTTCTCAGCGCAAGTGGAGAGTTTTTTTCTTTACAAAGGACATTTATGTGGAGAACTTGATCTCTGCGTGTGAACGTTTGCTTGAGGGTTTCTCAGCTGGGGGTGCAAGTCTGGTTTAAAAACACGCCGGGTTAAGTAAGTTACAAACCTCTGATTAACACTGAACGCCGGAGGAAAGATTTATCTTATTCTGAGTGGAAATTCTTTTCTCCGTAACGCGTAGTTGTGATTACGGATGTGGAGATCGAGACTGAAAACTTCGCGAAAACATTGTGTGTGTGTGTGTGTGTGTGTGTGTGTGTGTGTGTGTGTGTGTGTGTGTGTGTGTGTGTGTGTGTGTGTGTGTGTGTGTTTATTGGCAGCATGTGTGTTCTTGTTTTACAAACATTCTTACATATACAGTTGATTACCTTGACGTTGTCTTATGTCTGAAAACAAAGAGGAGTCGAGCGACGGAAAATATCACCGTCTGAAGTGTAGCCTAATATGGAAGGATGGTCAAACACATAGAGATCATACTCCGTCTCTATTTTGAAAAGCTAAAACTACAGATAAAAAGCCGTTATGCAGTACCCTCAAGCGCACACACACACACACACACACACACACACACACACACACACACACACACACACACACACACACACACACACACACACACACACACACACACACACACACATGTCCCTTCTTTTTCTTTATCTTCTTCTTCTTCTTGGTTTAAACAGGTTTTGTACCAAGTAAGCAAACAATTACTGAGCATGAAGAAGCACCGCTTATAATATTCTTCTTCTTCTTCTTCTTCTTCTCTCTCTCTCTCTCTCTCTCTCTCTCTCTCTCCCCTCTCCCCCCCCCTCTCTCTCTACCCCCCCCCCTCTCTCTCTCTCCTCTCTCTCTCTCTCCCCCCTCTCTCTCCCCCCCCCCCCTCTCTCTCCCTCCCCCCCTCTCTCTCCACACTCCCCCTCTCTCTCTCTCCTCCCTCTCTCTCTCCTCTCTCTCGTCATGGCTGCACCGCATAACCTGCAGAAAGTCGACTTGACACTAATTCACAGCATGAAAACGACCTCTACGGTTATTGACGGACACTACAATGCAGCAACGCCGACAGATTCGGTTTCATTCTTCTCGTATGTCTCCTTAGAAAACTGGTTCGAAGCGCGCATGAAGTTGCGCGAACAATCAACTGTGTAGGCGAACACGTCACCATTCGCGCTCCTGGTTCACTGACCGCATGATTTTCCATACAAGCACTGGCATGCATGTAACTGCAATAAAGGACACATGAGAAGACTGAACGATTCGAAACACTCTTCTTTTTTCTAGACCCATTCAGTGTGCCGCTCCGGTTATTTCAAAACGGATGAAAATAACACGTGTGGGTTTTTTTTTGCTGTTTGCGGGTGTCGTAGTGACCTCCGTTCCAGATACATGTCAAGTGTAAGGGGTAAAAATTCCGTTCCACAATTCCTGAACAACACACACACACACACACACACACACACACACACACACACTTCATCACGCAAAATCTGCTAGTGATTAGTGTCGGAAAATGGGCCTTTAATGCCTGTGCGTGAACGTACTTAATGTACTGAGTCACTAGGACGCTCCGTTTTAGTCGAGCTATATATAGAGTCATATAGTTTTGGCGTGGCTTACCTCACGATAAAACATTTAGTGCTACGGCCTTCTTCTGAAGGATGACGTGTGTGTGTGTGTGTGTGTGTGTGTGTGTGTGTGTGTGTGTGTGTGTGTGTGTGTGTGTGTGTGTGTGTGTGTTCAATTGCGAGGTCATTACGAGGTTGTCCCAGGGTTCTATGACCTCGCAATACAGATCGCAGACATCTTTGATTGGCGGCAAGGTGTGTAGCCTCGTGCACGCTGACGCCAAAGTGAAAACTGTGCGTTAGTGACCACCAGCTCAGCGACGTGTTCAGTGAAGTGGGCAGTTATTGCAGCAATCGAGTGTCGCTAATGCCCACGGTATGCAGATTTCTCTTCAAGCCAGTTTTACGACCCGCTTCCGCCCTTTTCATCCCTTCTCGATCCACCCCGTCCCATCCACCCACCGCACGGCATCGCTCTCTCTCTCTCTCTCTCTCTCTGCCTCGTTTGCAACATCTGCTCGTCGTTTGTTTGCTGTTTGTTTGTGCGTTTATTTGTTTGTTTGTTTGTTTGTTTTAGCAACTGCAGGTATGAAAACTGACTCTTTGACGTCAACTGCCTCTACCGTTAGAAAATAAATTTTGATTGATTGATTGATTGATTGATTCTCTCTCTCTCTCTCTCTCTCTCTCTCTCTCTCTCTCTCTCTCTCTCTCTCTCTCTCTCTCTCTCTCTCACACACACACACACACACACACACACACACACACACACACACGCTCGCGCGCGCGCATTGTCGGCTCTGCAATTTCTCTTTCTCTCTCTCGCTCATTCTTTCCCCTATAGTTGCCAAGGAGAGGTCGGTTAACCGTGCACTCCCCCGGCGACTCTATTAGACCAGTTTAAAAATGAACCTTGGGGTGTGCTGAACACGTTAGATCATAGTTCCCAGAAACCGGCTGGGTTGCACCAACAGTTACAGCCCCTTACGTGAGGGTATACCCTCCGCGCGCACTGACCACGCGGGATATAATGCATTACAATTGACAAGCAGTGATTTCAGTCACGCAGAAAGTGTCTTACATTTCACAATGTAAATAAGGCTATGTATCACTGTGTTTACAGACGTCTCTTGTCTGTAATAAAACAAACAAAAACAAAATACAGCCTGATACTGCTTCACAGTGTTCGTTGCCTCCTTTGTCTTGGTTCACAACTTTCCATAGACAACGCGTTGTGTTCACCAGTACCCAGCCGGCTGATACGTGTACTTTGAAATTTCATCGGGTCTCTCTGATAACATGATTAGGGGGTTCTTGGCGGCTCGGCGTCTAGACAAAGAACAGTGAAGATCGGGACCTGGACCTGTATGTAATAGTCAAGGTAAGGGCTTTTAGCCCTGGGTTAGAGTCTAACCTCGAACTAAACTAGCTGTAGGGTAAATTTTATTTTATTTTATTTTTTTTTTTGGTTGTTGTTGTTGTTTTAAATCAGGAAGCGGGCCCATTCCAGCAAGGTGCCTGAACCGTTATGGAAGGATTTTGTCTTCCTTTCTTCGCTTCCTCTTTTTAATTTAATTTTGCTTTTGGGTTTCTTTTGTCCTAGTCTAGGTTAGGCCCGTAGCCGTGGGTCAAATTAACCTCCACTTTTACATACGGGCCCTGTACACGACAAGGGGGATATGATAGTGATAGTTACCACTTACTGTCAACGATAGGGAAAGCCACTACAGGATTATAGTATTGTCAATAATTAGTTGAAGAATTCTGGCACAGCTTAGTAGGGGGTGCCGGATACACAATCAGAAGGTGTGATTCCGGCGGGTGCCTGTGAGACTGACAGTTTGTCCTGTTGTCTTGGTTACTTGCCAGTCGTTGTCAAGAACAAGCTGCCTCCACGCTGGTTTCTCTCTCTCTCTCTCTCTCTCTCTCTCTCTCACACACACACACACACACACACACACACACACACACACACACACACACACACACACACACACACACACACACACACACAGAGACACATGTTTTATGTCTCCCTGTCTCCTCCTTTCTTTGTCTGTCTGTCTGTCTGTCTGTCTGTCTCTCTCTCTCTCTCTCTCTCTCTCTCTCACACACACACACACACACACACACACACACACACACACACACACACACACACACACACACACACAATATCGAATAGATTATCAGTCACTGACTTCTTAAAAACACCTACCCGTACCCCTTTACCCGGACCCATCCAACCCCTCCCACGCTCCCACCCCCCAACCCCCACCCCCTTTTTTTAGACCCCGTCCGCAGTCTTTGTTGTGTCAGTGTGATTTGGACAGACTTGTTACGAAAAAAAAAACATAGGTTTTTTTTGTTGTTTTCTAAGCTTATTAGTTATACCCCCCCCCCCCCCCCCCCAAAGGTCTGTACACGTACTTCCAACACCAACAGGCCAGCTCTATAGGAGCATGAACTGTTACGTGTGACGATCTATCAAACTCGTGGCCGCCAGTTAATTCATACCGAGAGCCACAAGCGGCTTCGATCTGTATTTGAGAGAGTTTGCTGAAGTGTGTTTGCCCTCTTACCGTAATGTTTGGATTGTGTAACACAACACTACTGAACAAGGTCGGAGCTGTAGACACACATTCCTTACTTGCTGAGTAAGAGAGAGGAAAATTTTTTTATTTTTTTTTGAGAGGGGAGTGGGGGGAGGGCGGAGAAGGTTTGAAAGTGGTGTGTGTGTGTGTGTGTGTGTGTGTGTGTGTGTGTGTGTGTGTGTGTGTGTGTGTGTGTGTGTGTGTGTGTGTGTGTGTGTGTGTGTGTGCGTGCGTGTGTGTGTGTGTGTGTGTGTGTGAGTAGCCGGTAATCCCAGAGTTTGTCCCACTCAGGTAAACTCCTTATTCGTGGAGATCTTCACTTGGATACGTGAGACTAGGGCCAGAATGGTTGTGGAAGAGAGAAAGAGAGAGAGAGAGAGCGAGAGAGGGTGGGTGGGTGTTTGGGAGTTTAACGTCCTATTCCACCACGTAAGGGTGATATCAAAGACGGGGCAACGAGAAAAAGGCTAGCACAAATTTGGCCCCAGTCGGGACTCGAAATCTCGACCGAGCATTGAAAGTCCGACGCACTACTATTTGGCCATACCGGCTCCCAGAGAGAGAGAGAGAGAGAGAGAGAGAGAGAGAGAGAGAGAGAGAGAGAGAGAGAGAGAGTTAGTTAGTTAGTTAGTTAGTTAGTTTTTTAGGGCTTTACGCCGCGCAAGGAGAGAGAGAGAGAGAGAGAGAGAGAGAGTTGTTAGTTGTTTAAGAGATTAACGTACGTTTCCACCACATAAGGATGATTTCATAATGTCACAGACAGGGAGAAACGAAGAAAAGGACTTACAGCACTGACTTTTGGTCCCCACCCGGCTCAGCTTTCCCGGCTCCCAGCCATACAGATCGATGCCGGCATTGGGTGGAGGGAGGGGAGGGGGTAGGGGAGGTGTGGGGGAGGTGGGTGGGGGGCGGGAGGGGGGTGCGGTCAGTAAATAGAGCGTGTACATAAGGAAGCCAGAAAACTAAACCTTTACTTAGCCATGCTCAAACACGTTTCGCTGTGATTTTCACCTGCGATATCTCCTCTGCGTGAATGCTGTTTAAACAAATGTAGAAGCTTGTTCGTGATCAAATCTTTCGCTTTCCCAGGTAAACATTGTACTTCATCTTTAGGCTCTATGCCTATTCACAGTCGCTGTGTATTGAGACAGCCATGACTGAAGTATGTGCGGAGGAATTATTATTGTCGGTGGTGTTTTCAGTTCGTAGGTGGGGAGAAATAATTTCGCCTCTTAATGCTACAGCGCAAACACTTTGAAAACTTGACCCCCAAAAAATAAAATAAAATAAAACAGCCCCCCCCCCCCCTTTTCCCCCCCAAAAAAAAAAACCCAAAAAACCGACAGACAAACAAACAAAACAGAGAGAGTTAGTTAGTTAGTTAGTTAGTTAGTTAGTTAGTTAGTTAGTTAGTTAGTTAGTTAGTTAGTTAGTTGGTTAGTTAGGGCTTAACGCCACACAAGCACAAAGGTTAATTCGCGGATAGAGAGAGAGAGAGAGAGAGAGAGAGAGACAGACAGACACAGAGAGAATGAATCAATGAATCAACGAAACTATTTTACAACGGTAGAGGCAGTTGACGTCAAGTAGTCAGTTTTTATACCTGCCGTTGCTAAAAAAAAAAAACCAAAAAACAAAAAACTACTATTAACTAACTAACAAAATAAGGAATAAAACAAAAAAACAATAAAAACAAACAAACAAACAGCGAACAGATGTTGCAAACACACGTACACACATACACATTGTCTACAGACTGCGAGAGACCCAGTTCACATAGCCAGAGGAAGCCAGCGACCCGGAGAGGAGTAGGTACAATGTTTGACTCTGTCCAGAGCTGGAGTCGCACTTGAAGTCAGTGACCATACGAGCAGATCGTTTCGTGTACATACTGGTATTTCCTTTCTTGTATTAATTCCTAAGCATTGAGCAAGGTCTGTCTGAAACATCCCCCCCCCCCCCCACACACACACACATTTTCACGGGCACGACTAACAAACCATTATACATACATGTAGCATGTAGACTTTGTCTTGTCACGGCCGACTAAGAACCAAGTAGCTCAGTGGCTGAATTCATCTTTAGTCGAGCTGATTGGACGTTGTATGGCCAGAATGTCCGCCATTCTATGCTGATGTTTTCATGCTGTGCTTCGCGTTCGAGGGGAATGTCACGCCACGTTGGTCACAGCGGCGTACCGCGTGACAATCAATACGTTCAAAGGGCTTTTTTTTTAAAGGAAGGGAGTGAGGGTGGAGTCGGGTGGTGGAGGGGTGTCGCGGGTCGAATTGCAAGGACAAATCGAAGCCAGGCACTGCGTCACTGAACCTGAATGGTGCCCCGGAGTCTGTGTGTGTGTGTGTGTGTGTGTGTGTGTGTGTGTGTGTGTGTGTGTGTGTGTGTGTGTGTGTGTGTGTGTGTGTGTGTGCGTGCGTGCGTGTGCGTGCGTGCGTGCGTGCGTGCGTGCGTGCGTGCGTGTGTGTGTGTGTGTGTGTGTGTGTGTGTGTGAGCGTGTGCGTGAGAGAGAGAGAGAGAGAGATTCAAATATCGTGCGAACGTGTCGCCGATGTGTGCTCGTGTGTGTGTGTGTGTGTGTGTGTGTGTGTGTGTGTGTGAGAGAGAGAGAGAGAGAGAGAGAGAGAGAGAGAGAGAGAGAGAGATTCAAATATCGTGCGAACGCGTCGCCGATGTGTGCTTGGTACAACTGAACTACAAACTTGAACTTATTTCAGTGACCGTCAGCTGGTTTTCTTTTAAATGAGGTCCTTGTTTGTTTGTTTGATTGTTGGTTTGTTGATTTAGTGCGATTAAAATACACCATTTCAAGTAATTTGTTTTGTTTTGGGATTTTCTATTAAAGCATGACTGTGTATGTTCTAGGTCTCGCAAGTAACCTTAAATTGCCCGGATGGTGAGTGCTGTATACTATCTTTTTATCAGTTTTCGGTCATTTTTAATACTCAAGTTACTGACACAAGCAAGGTTCAAGATTTCAGTGGTATTAGCAGTATAATCATTATTTCCTTCAATCATACCATGAAATGATTATTTTAGACTTTGAAAATGAAACCATAAGAATTTTTTTGGTAAAGACTGTATCACCCATCGCAGTGTCATTAGTGATACCTTTTAACCAGGGATTTTCAGAGACACATAATCCATTTTTCTGAATATCAAAAGAGTGTTTTCTCTTGAATATGTGATCATAAAATTAATGACTTGTGATGCAGAAGAGCTTGGAGATTGCCTTGTTTGGTTGTTGTTGTTGTTGTTGTTGTTGTTGTTGTTGTTGTTGTTGTGTGTGTGTGTGTGTGTGTGTGTGTGTGTGTGTGTGTGTGTGTGTGTGTGTGTGTGTGTGTGTGTGTGTGTGCACTGTCTGTACACATGCACAACCTGTTCAAAATTGTCAAAATAAAATTGAACGTAAAGTTTGTCGTGTGTGCGTGTGCAGGCTGGAGTCTGCAGTATGCTAAATGTTACCTAGTCGTGTCACAACTTAGTACCAGCTGGACGGAGGCCCTGCGTGTTTGTCAAAGGTAATTAACCACGCCCCGGATTTTTTTTTTAAGTCAAAGAGCTGTTGTAATGTGATGGCCAGAACTCCACTGTCAAACATTACCCAGCTTGTATCTTTGATCATTTGTAAAATCTTTGGAGTAATGAAAAGTAATCTGGATAACCGTTTAATGTCCATTTTGTCCCAGAAACAACAACAGGGTGTGATAATGAGCAATGTAAGAGCATAATGTGTGTAACTTTTAAAACACACACACACACACACACACACACACACACACACACACACACACACACACACACACACACACACACACACACGCACACAAGGGTGGAGGGTGGTTGTTTTGGAGTTTCACGTCCTTTTCCACCACGTATGGGTGATATCAAAGACGGTGCAACGAGAAAAAGTCCGGCACAAATATTTGGCCCCAACCGGGATTCGAACCACAGACCTAAAAAAAAAAAAAAAAAAAAGTAGACCCACCGCCGCACGCTGCCACCGCTGTTTACGAGTGCCGCTATCGCTGATAGTGTCTGGCCAATGCTATGCGCGCTATGTAAACAGCTGATTGCGTCTGGCACTTCCAGGTACTCGCAACATGGCGCGCGGCGGCGTCACACTTCCAGCACCGCAGGGGGTCTATCTTTTTTTAGGTCTGTGATTCGAACTCACGACCCGAGCACTGGAAGTCCAACGCTCTACCATTCGACTACCCCCCCCCCCCCCCCCCACACACACACACAAAACAGCCACAACAAGAACAGCAACAAGAACTACAACAATCAGCGCTAAAACGTCCCTCTATCCATGAGAAAAGGACGTGTACTATATATGAATTGCTTCTTGGTGTGTAGACATGGAGGTGTGTTGGCGGAACCAGCAGGTTACATGCTCACAGGAAGCGTTGGGTCCTTGGTCACGGCCGCTGACTCAACAGTAACCAGAGTATGGATAGGTAAGTCACGTGATCACACAAATGACACACGCTGGATTAGGAAATTTTTTTTTTTTTTTTTTTTTACTTTCAGAAACTTGCGCACGTACTGATTTAAATGTATCAATGTGGCCTTTCTTATCTTGAAAGAACTCAGTTTTTTTTTCCTGCCTCCAGTGCTAGGAGTAGTAAAACGTGTACTGAACAAATTGATCCCATTATATTAGAACCAGTTTTTTGTTTTGTTTGTTTGTTTTCTTTGTAACAAGAGGACTTTCCACGTGAGCTGATGAAGCAAACAAAAATGTTTAACACAAAATTGATAAAAGCAAACCTTTGCAATAGAAGATGACATTTGTCGGGTTAACTTTTTGACAATTTAAATTGTTGTCTGGATTTTTTTTCCCTTTTAATATGCTGTTGTTTTTGAAGGAACTTTCAAGCTTAACATCAGGATGCAGCTCATAGAGGTCCTTCTAGCTTTCCCCTGAATGCAGCAGTGCATTGTTTCAGGCACCTCACCATTTTTTTCTTCTTTTTTATGAAGTGTGTGCAACTCAGTCTGGGGAATTTTAAGCCATTATTTTGTTAGGGTTAGAGTTAGGGTTAGGGTTAGTGACAGAATATTGTGACTGCTCAATCCACTTCAGGTTACAATCGCCGTGGGCTGGGATCTGACGCAACAGTAGGGGCCTGGAGCGACGGGCGGAGTACGACTGTTGGGGCAGGAGCCTGGGGGAACCAGGAGCCGTCTGTCTCCGCCGGAAGCTGCACGTACATGGAGCGTCACTCTGGCAACGTGTGGACCTGGTACATGGGCAACTGTGACCTTGACCTTCCTTTCGTCTGTCAAGCCACACCGTGCCCTGCCAGTAAGTGTTGTCATGGCCTTGTCATTGTAGGCTAAGGTGTGACCGTGTTTCATTCAAATGTTCTGTTCAAATGTTCTGTGCTAGTATAATGTAAAAGTGTGATCCATTAATCAATTCATTGTACAGGGCGGAATCCCGGGGAGCCGGGGTGGTCGAATGGTAGATCGTTGGACTACTAATTCTCGGGTCGTGAGTTCGATCCCGGCTGGGGCCAAATACTTGTGCTGGCTTTTTCATCGTTGCCCCGTCTTTGATACCACCCGACGTGGTGGAAAAGGACGTTAAACCCCCAAGCACCCACCCACCCTTGGCGGATTTCCACCTATGGCAGAAACTCTTCCTCCTCCCAAAAAGTTTGGTTCCTCTTCTGAAGCACGTGAAATCATACCGGGTGGACTCCACGGAGGGCTCGGAAGCTCGGGCAATTTTTTTATTATGCATGATGATGGAGATGAGGATGATGGTAAGATAATGTTATGGAGGTCCGTGTGGTTTGGGACTGCGGGACAGGGCCGCATTTCACGCTTCCTGTCATGAATATCCCGGCATTAATCAGGCCATGTAATTATCCACATCATAAGACGTGTCATACCAAGGGAACCACTCCCAAAGTCGAACCCGTGAAATGGGTTAATCTCGGCTGTGTGGCAACAGCCTCCCCACTGGGCCCATAGCACACACGCTATAGCACACACGACCTATATAGGTAGGAAAAATCCCGCTTGCCTCGGCTGGGACTCGAACCCGGGTCTCCCGGTCCATGGTCCGAAGTGCTAACCACTACACTACGGGGGCCGGTCGGATCATGGACATTTTAAACCCTGATTGTAGCTTTGTGTATATATGGGAGACGTAGAAAACCTTTATCAAGCTCATTCTACAGTGGTTGGTGGATGGGAATGTCTTTTGACTGTCTCACGATTTTCTTTTTCAAACTTTGCTTGTTTGTCATTGCTGTATCTCTATTGTTGTTGGTGGGTTTTTTTTTTCAGATACATTTCGTTGTGACAATGGACGCTGTGTGGGACAGAACAATGCGTGTAACAGAGAGAACAACTGTGGCGACGAGTCTGATGAAAGGAACTGTCCTGGTGTGTACATGTACTTGTTACTTGGTTCGAAGAGTGTTGGTCTTATGTCGGACTGATTTGAAACAGAATAGACAAGGGTTATTTTATCCTGGGCAACTGTATTAGTGTAACAGGAAGAATGTTGTGGCCGACCAAATATGTACCGACCATGTACACAGGACATCTGTCCTCAATCATGATGAATTGTCTTGATGTGTACACGTGCTTGTTACTTGGTTCAAAGAGTGTTGGTCTTACGTAAGACCCGATCCGTGGCAACTTTATTAGTATAACAGAAAAATATGTAGTAGTTGACCAGATAATGTACATAGGACATCTGTCCTCAATCATGGTGACTATGATAGGACATTTATGAGTATGTATAATCGGCTATGTCAAAATGGCATCCGTCTGTCACACTCTATGGCTGATGTCTGACACAGATGTAAAGCCCTGATAGATATTTGTGGAAGGATGTTAATTCCTTTTGCTGAAAGATGATGTAGTGATTAATTAACTCTCTCTCTCTCTCTCTCTCTCTCTCCCAAAACGACAAGTTTGAAAATTGGTTGTAAGACCAAAAATTCCACCGTTTTCAAATAAAGTTATTTCAATTTCAATTTCTCTCTCTCTCTCTCTCTCTCTCTCTCTCTCTCTCTCTCTGTTTTGTGTTAAAAGGTTGCAAAATTATATCCATTTCTTAACGTTTGGTGTAATTGATGACTTAGCAATGTTTTTGTTTCACTTTCAGCCCAGTGCTCTTACTACGTGAAGGAACAAAGTGGGAGTCTGATCTACCCGACCAGTGGCTCCCTCTACCTGCCCACACAAACCTGTCAGTGGGTCATAGAAGGTGCCCTGGGATCTCGGCTTCAAATTCAGGTGAGATGCAGTTGAAAAACTGCTAAAGAACTGCTTCGATAGATGAAAGTTTATATTACATGTATTATAGTTTTCTGCGATTTTGACTACCCGCAGTTATGTCTTCTTGGTTAGGGTTAGGGTTAGTTATGTCTTAATACAATTAAATTAGTTTACATATTTTTCCTCGAAAATGCTCCTTTTCATTTTTTTTTTCAAGCTTTTCTCACAGACCTAGTAAAGCCTTCTTGCTCATTCCCGTCTCCCTTCACCCTCATTCCATAACCTATACACACAGTATATCATCATCGTTTGCAGATTTCCTCTTTTGCTAATAATATTCCTCCCTAAAAAAGTATATTTTTCCTCTGAAGCATTTAAACTCATGCCCGAACGCACCAAATTCTATTTTAATTCCAAAAAAAAAAATCCTCCAAAAAATTGCTTCTTCCTCCGAAGCACTTAAAGTCATACCCAAAATGCACCAAATTGAAATAATTTTTATCAGTTTTTAAAGGGGTGGGTGGGTGTTTGGGGGTTTAACGCCCTTTTCCGCCACATAGGGTGCTATCAAAGACGGGGCAACGATGAAAAAGCCAGCATAAATATTTGGCCCCAGCCGGGATTGAACTCACGTCCCGAGCATTAGAAGTCCAACGCTCTACCAATCGACCACCCCGGCTCCCCCAGTTCTTAAAGAAACGTTCTCAGCAAGCATGTCCCCGGACACCCCCAGCATAACGCATCAGCTTTGTAGACACGCTTTTGGCTTTGCCATTTCATCTCTATATGCTGCACACTTTTCCTCTTCATGAACCGTTTTGAAGATCTAAGCTCCCAACAAAAAGCTTTCCGAAGTGTGAAAAAAAAACATTACAGTGTCGACCGTGCAGTTGCAGAGTTTTCAGTGTCCCTGAAACCCCAATAAAAGCCAAGGGCAGCCTGATTTCACAGATAGTTTGCGTTTTGACACTGAGCGAGAAAGATCGTGCAGCACTCAACATCCGCTAGACACTGTAGCGATGTGTCTCGCCCACTGGCCAAAAGCCAAATAATGTCACGGCAAACTCGTGCTCTGGTTTTATAAGGGTCCCCGGCGCTGAAAACTCTGCAACTGTGACAGAGATGCCTGGATTATGCACAGTCGAAGGACTTGCAGTTTTAAAAAACGCAATGTTTGTGGCTTTTTGCTGAGATTGCAGACCTTTAACACTTTCCTACCGCGGTAGGTACCAGGTACCGACCAGTGGGGCCCGCATCACTGTCCTAGGTCGGTACCTGGTACCGACCACACCGTGGAACAAACTACAACTTTCAACCCCAATAACTGATGCAATTTTCATTGAAATTGTTCAAAAGTCAGTACACATATCAAACAATATATTATAAAACATGTCTCCAAATTTAAAGAAAATCCATTGAGAACTTAAAGAGTTATTAGCTTTAGAAAGCAGTAACCCACGCTCATGCCTGGAAAACGCTCAGGCAGAGGCTGCATGCGTGACCTAGATTCCTGTAGGGCTGAAAGTGTTAAGCCCACATGTTGTACACGTGGTACCTGAACTGTCTACAGTTTGTTACCCTGAACACGGAGCGTGACCTGGACTTCGTGGAGATCTGGGTCGGCGGCAGTACACTGTCCAACAGCATACTAGTCCAACGTGTGTCGGGAACGACGGCCGACTTCTCCACAATCGGACTGACTGTCAGTAACAACAACTTGGCCATCGTCCGCTTCCTGTCTGACGGAAACTATCAGGACAGCGGCTTTCGTCTGACGTGGCAGTCAGGTAATGTCATTTGTATGACTGAGTGAAGTTTGTCAACAGCTAGGGACGAGTGACAGTGAAGTCTCTTTCTTCTTGGCGGCCGCTGGGGTCACACTGGCAGGCCGATTGTCAGGTTTTCTGAAGATCCTGCTGGCTATCGTACAGCTTGGAGTGCAGACTGGTCTCTTCTGGCCACACTGCTGTACGCAGCTCCTGGAGCTTGGGGCACTGCTGGAGGACATGATCTGCCGTTTGAAAGTGAAGTGAAGGGACTGATCACAATGTCTTGTGTCTCGATTATGAAATTTCAGTACTTCAGGATGATTTTGTTTTGCTCACTTGTGTAACAAAGTGAGTCTGTCGCCTGTCTGTCTGTCTGGGAAAAAAAAGCATTGCCATTTTCTCAGAATCTACAAAAAGCAGATGCTCCAAACTTGGCATGCTGAAAGACAGAGACAACACCTTTCAAAACATACCCTTTTGAATGACCTTGACACATTTTAAGTCAAGTCAAGTCAAAGTTTATTTCAAAACCCCGTTGGGGGTGCATGAAACAAGAAATTAACATATAGACCAATCTCACCACACCGGCCAACATACATCATGATCACTCGCACACAAGTTTTACAGGACTCAGGCATACATACATACTACGTACAAATATACAAATTTACATAATGGAATGGTATTGGATGGGGTGCGTCTAATACACATACCTACATGCGTACCTACATACAAACATAAACAAATGAGTGAAGTAGGCTTCTGCCTTTATTTTGTTGTTGTAATTCTCAGTCTTTTCCCCCCTTCAAGCTAATCTGTGTTTTCTCCACCATGCAATACATGCAGGAGTAGGGGATGGGTGTGTGTGTGTGGGGGGGGGGGGGGGTAGGACCGGAGGAATGGGTAGTGTTGTACAAAAGGCGATTAACTTCGGCCAGCGGGAAGACCCCACATTCCCTTTACTACAATAATGGAGCAGTGCCGGTTCTAATACTCATATGGTGTTTATGTCTAATTTGTTTACAGAGTTTCAGTGCTCAGTTGGCAGCATGGCTGACCACAGTGTGTCCTCCTCGGACGCCCCCTACAACAGAGGGCAGGCAACCCTCGAGACTTGCGGCCAGCAGTGCAGCACGGACAGACAATGCGTGGCTTACACGTATGACACAGCACGCAGTGAATGTGCACGCTACAATGTCATGCCCGTGCCTGTCGCTAACACTTGCTGTACGCTCTACGTGAAGACCTGTCCCAGGAGAAGTGGTTTTCCTAGTAAGTGTGTGTGTGTGTGTGTGTGTGTGTGTGTGTGTGTGTGTGTGTGTGTGTGTGTGTGTGTGTGTGAGCGTGTGCAAATATATTGTAGCTGTGGCGTTGGTGTTGTGTTTTGTGCATTTTTATGGGATTTTTTTAACCAGTTTATAATAATAATAATAATAATAATGTATGTATGTATATTGTGTAGGCGCTTTACCCAGTTGATTTGGTTCAAAGTGCCTCGAACTGAACCCATCACGCACGCTCACGTGAATTACGCACATGGTGCGAAGGGTCAGCTCAGCAATTTAAGTGTCGGAATTTAGAACTGGATTTTTTTTTTCAAATTTTGTGGGCTGAACATTTCCCAAGCAGAGGGGGAGGAAGCCGAAGTACCCGCAGAAAAACCCCGACGATCAGCCTGAATGAACGCGGTGCCACATTCGGGAAGGAAAATTCTTTGTCTTGAGAAGGACTCGAACCTGGCCTCTCGCATTGGTGACTAAACCACTACACCACCGACCGCCCCTTTATAATTTGAACTTACTCGTAACTGTTTGTCTTTATTATTTTATCTTAGGTTTCAATGGCAGGTCTCTGCAAAAACAAAACTGCCTGTTCCCTTCACACGATGTGTTCGCCATTCTGCTGACCAACCAGTTCTTCTTTCGTTTCTTCTCAGGTATTTCTGCTGTGCCTGGACAAGGAGGAGAACTCTATGCTACTTCTAATTTCCAACGCTTCTTCTCTCCCCTTTACCCCATGTACCACATGGGCGACTTGGCCGCTAAGTGGGTCATCCACGCGCCAGGTCGACAGGTGGTCACATTACAGGTAAGACAAACTTGTCTGCTAATTGTATGTCACACCATTCACTCCCCATTCCCACCTGCTCTTGCATGACTGTTGTATTTTACTCCTGCTATGTCGCTCTCTTGATGCACTCGCAGAGAAGGGGGAGCCGAGGTGGTGGAATGGTAGAGAGCTGGACTTCTAATGCTCGGGTCGTGAGTTCGATCTCGGCTGGGGCCAAATATTTGTGCTGGCTTTTTCATCGTTGCCCCGTCTTTGATATCACCATATGTGGTGGAAAAGGACGTTAAAACCCCAAACACCCACCCCACCCACCCTCGCAGAGAAGACACGGGATACAACAGGATACAACTCCAATACTTTATTTATAGAAGATGCATGGAGAACAAACTCATGAAAGAAGAAGAACCCAGAACGCTGTGCAGGGCTGCTTATATACTAAACAGGTCAGATCTAGAACATTCCTCAACTTACTGGCAAGTTCGAAATCTTTCCAAGGTGACGTAATCTACAGACGTTACTGCACCAGCATGTTCTGGGATGTTCTAGAAATTTCCATCGAAATGCGGTGGCTTTTCGCGATCTCTGCAGCAATGACTTAACCAGCCAGCATGGTCAGTAGGCCATAGTAGGTGAATGGTTCGTTCTAAAATAATATTCCTAGTGAGGATAGCTGTCTGATTCTAGGTCCTCAGTCATCCTGCTTATTTGAGAGTTTTGCAAAGAACTGGGCTGAACTGTCTGCTTGAATTCTGCACCACCGTCCTTTCGTCCTTCAGATTCTTGACCTCGACCTTGCTGCCGGCGACAACATCAGTGTTTACGATGGGGGAGACACCGCAGCGACCCAGCTTGCCACCATGTCCGGCAGTGACGTCACTGCGGTTGCCAAGACAACCGCCGGTAACCAGGAGATGATTTTATCAACAGGAAGTACGATGCTGGTCCAGCTGTCAGCCCGTTACCCCAGCAACCACCGTGGTTTCTTGTTTGGGTATCGTGCAGGTAATGTGCTTTGGATGATTTTAAGTATGACTTGAACTTACTGTAATATTCAGCATTTTCAGAGACAGTGGATAGCGGAGAGTGGAAACTGCCTGTATTATCCATTTTGGGATCAATGCCACAGGTGCAGTGACCAACATCCGAACAAAATAAATTGGAAAAGCTTTAACAAGCCAACTTTGTGTTTGAAAGTTGCATTGCACAAAATCTTGGAAAACATGATTCAGTAAGATGAAGGCAGAAATGAAAAGGAAAATGAAGTGTCTCTTTATGTTTATCCTGCAGGTTGCACATTCAGCATTGTGGCCAACAGCGGGCGAATCGTTTCCCCTGGGTACAGGACCAGTCGCTACCCCAACATACTGGAATGCACCTGGGATATCCAGGCCGAAGCGGGCCGCTCTTTGACCTTGTCATTTGACTCCACCTTTGCGCTTGAGGACGGAAAAGATTTTCTGGAGGTTTGTGAATCTGTTTGACTTGTACGTATTGGTGGACTAAATGCTTCATGGCTGTACTGGGGATTTGGTCTAGTGGTTAAGGCATCCGACTTCGGATGCTGAGCTGCCTGGTTTGAGTCCCAGTGGGCAGGAATATGGTGGGATTTTTCCATACCATATCGAGTCAAATCCATGTGCAGACTCGTTTACGGTGCCTGCCTCGCCTTCGTGTACACACGCACGCACAAATATCAAGTGTGCACGCTAAAAATAAAATCCCACGTTCATCTTTCGCAGAAGAGTAGGCTGTGGCCGGTGTCGTGGTAAACAGAAATACTGTCGCACGCACCAGAGTGAACAGCAGGGTGGAGGTTTGCACATAAAGTAGCGCTTAGCGGCAGCAGGCTTTCACTGCTTCGTCCTCCAGCCCTGCGGCGCCATGAGCATCTCAGTAGAGATGGATAGGTGCGCCGAGGAGAAGTCTACCATACCATACCATACCATACCATACCATACTTCAGGACCATGAGATTGTGTGCGCTGTGTCTTGTATCATATGCTTGTGTGATGTGCCTGTGGAAGTTTTCTCTTCTTATGATGTTGACACCAACCTTTTGGAATTCCCTGTCAGCACATCCGAGAAATGCGCCCACACTGTCTGTTTTTTGTTTGTTTGTTTGTTTGTTTGTTTTTAATCTTAAAACGTTCCTCTTTTGTGAAGCCTTCCAGTAATTTCCCGTGTCAGCAACTAGTCAGTTTCACCAGTGTATGTCTGTTCACTGTTTGTAAAATGTGCGTGAGTGTCGGTGAGTGATTGGCGCATTGAGTTTATTCCAAAGAAATGCGCCCTATAAATGCCATTTATTATTATTATCATCATTATTATTATTATTAAAAGTTTTTCACACGCTGGTGTATGCCTGTCATACGGATTGAGACTTTTTTTTACTACTTTATTATGCCTTTCGGGAAATTCGGGCTGCTTCCCCCGGGGGAAGCGCGTCGCCGCGGTGCAGCGCCACCCAATACCTATCCTGTATTTTGTACAGTTATGCTGAGGGAGGAAAGCCGGATAACCCGGAGAGAAACCCCCGATGAGCAGCCCGGTAGCCAAGAAAAACCGGTATCACATATCACAAGCTCGACGTGGGTTCGAACCCACACTTCATCGCCATGACATTGGTAACGGCCGTTCAGTAGCGCAGCGGCTAAGTCCGACGCGCTGCCTATTAGACCACCGCTCACCCCCCACCAGTCATAATAATCTTACGTTTGTTTTCGGGGAGCCGGGGTGGTCGAATGGTAGAGCGTTGGACTTCTAATGCTCGGGTCGTGAGTTCGATCCCGGCTTGGGCCAAATATTTGCCCGGTCTTTGATATCACCTTACCACCCACCCTTCCGTTTGTTTTCAGGTAACTGCTGACGGGTCTGCCGAACACACAGGCTCAGGCTTCACAGGGTCAGTCGCTCCCTCCACTGTTGTTGCCAGCTCAGGTCAAATACGACTCGTCATGAAGACGGGCGCCACTGGACGAGCTGCTGGCTTCGCGGCCACCTTCAACGCTGGGTGCGAGCCAATCAACGATCCAACATTGTTGCAGACGTACTCGGCCGACTACGACCAGTCGATCGTGGTACGGTGTGCTGCGGATCAAGTGTTTGCTGCCCCGTATGCCGGGCAGAACTCCATCGGCGTCTTTTGTTTGGCGGGTGGGGTTTGGAGTCGCGACCCTCTTCCAACGTGTACACGTGAGTCTCACATTATTCAGCGCCTGGGAAGCCAGTCCCCGGGGTGGTTTAAACTGACGAGAAACCATAGTATAACCCTCATGAACTTTTTTCACACACAGTCCATGGTCTTCTGTCACCAAAGGATGGGTGTTGTGATGTTTTTACTATTGTTTTCTGGTCCTTTTCTCCCCCACCGTTTTGTTTTGTTTTATTTTATTTTATTTTTATATTAACTTTTTATATATGTATATTTTTATTTGTTATTTATTTATTTTTTTCCCCGCGCTTTCCGAAGTGTGAAAAAAAGTTACAGAGTTGACCGTGCAAGCACAGTCAACTCTGTCACAGTTGCAGAGTTCACACAGTGTCCAGAAACAGCGACAAAACCGTTCTGAAAAACTGCCCCCACTTCCTGTCGGGGTCCGTCAGTCCACGCTACTGTGCACATCTCCGTGCAGTGGTTATTACAGCAGCCGTGACCGAGTCAGTACTGTCCGCAGTGATCCCCATACAAGTCGTGTCACTTTTGAATCTGGTCAGTGTCACCCGTTTGCGAGCTGAAATGTTTACGCAAGAAACAAAATTGCTTTCAAACACTTGTACTTACCGGTAGTAGCATAGCTTGCGCCATGTCCGACATCGCTCAGTCGTCTAAACTGACGTATCCGCGGCGTGGTCACATAATGAGCCGGGTTGCACGGGGATGTGCACAGTAGCGTGGACGGAGCCCGACAGGATCTGGGGGCAGTTTTTCGGCACGGTTTTGTCGCTGTTTCTGGACACAGTGTGAACTCTGCATGTGACAGAGTTGACTGTGCTTGCACGGTCGACTCTGTAAATTTTGTTCACACCGGAAAGCTTTTTGTTGGGAGCTTAGATCTTTAAGCAGGGAGGTGTGGTGAGGGTGTGAAAAGAGGAGTGAGAGGTTGCAAACTGTCAAAAGCTTTATTCATACCTTACATATTGCACTGTAGGTGTTCTCTGTGGTCCACCTACGGATATTCAAAATGGTTACCTGGAGTCTGTGACTGGAGTAAGGTCAGGTGACACGGCGACCTACAGGTGTAGGACGGGCTTCCAGCTGTCCAACAGTGACCCCATCGTCTGTCGCAGCAATGGCAGATGGGATAGTCCGCCATTCTGCTTCTGTGAGCATTTCATTTATTTATCTGATAGCTATTTGTTTAACCGTAGGATCTTAACTCTTTGAAGGCACACTCTATGAGTCGTTGGCGACCGCATGTAATGCATGTTTTTTGTTTTTTGTTTTGTTTTTTTTTTTTGGGGGGGGGGTTTAAAAGAAAAATCCAGAAAATACAGTTTTTTCTAGCAAAGACATTTTGTTTTTATCATTGCAAAGTTCAGTTCTTTCTTCTACTCGTGGGGAGCCGGGATGGTCGAATGGTAGTTCGATCCCGGCTGGGGCCAAATATTTGTGCTGGCTTTTTCATCGTTGCCCCGCCTTTGGTATCAACCTATGTGGTGAAAAAGGACGTTAAACCCCCAAACACCCACCCACCCTCTTCTACTCGTGATATAACTTCGGCATGCAAACAAAACTTGCATCCTACCTGACCCCCAGATCAAAGCTGTGCTTATCATTCAGGTAGTCTATTCTCAGTGTACATGCGCCCTTCAGGGCTCAAAATCTTCCACCTTTCTGGCAGATTTCCACCTTTTGCTAAAAACATTTCTCTTCCACAAAAGCTATGTTTCCTCTGCTGAAGCACTGAAAAATCATGCCAAAATACACTAAACTGCACAAATTTTAGTCTTTTTTTTTTAATTCTGAGAGAGCATCCCTAGCATAACACGCCTGCTTTGCTGATGTGCTTGTGTTTTTGCCACTGTGTCACTAAATGCTTACACACTTTGCTGATGTGCTTGTGGTTTTGCCACTGTGTCACTAAATGCTTACACATTTTCCCTTCTTTGAGATTATGGGCCATTTTAAGCTCTGGCGGGGAGCCGGGGTGGCCGAATGGTACAGCATTGGACTTTCAATGCTCGGGTCGTGAGTTCGAATTCCGGCTGGGGCCAAATATTTGTGCTGGCCCTTTTCTCGCTGCCCCGTCTTTGATATCACCCTTATGTGGTGGAAAAGGACGTTAAACTCCCAAACACCCACCCACACCCACCCATCCTTAAGCTCTGGCACTCTGGCAAACGCAGCTGCTCATCCCCACCCCCACACCCCTCCCCACCCCCCCCCCCCCCCAAAAAAAAAAAAAAAAAAAAACCAACAACAACAACAACAGAAGAAAAAAGGAAGATTGATGAAAGGCCTACTCACCTATCAGATCCGTGGCACTTTATCTCTCTGTTTGCAGCTCCGCAGTCTTGCCCATCCGTTCCAGCCTTGTTTTTGGGAAGGACGAACGTGACGTCAGGCAGCGGGTTTGACCACGGCTCAGTGGTGAATTTTTACTGTACCAACCCTCTGTACGAACTGGTGGGCTCGCCAAACCTGATCTGTGAAAACGGACAGTGGTCTGGAACCTTCCCAACGTGTGAACGTAAGTTCGATCAGATATGCAGACACAAAACTATCTTTCAAAACAAATTTGAAAACCCACCTCTTCACAGCCTTCAACCATTAACTGTAGCCACATCACCATCGTGCTGGTCGTGTGTGTGTGTGTGTGTGTGTGTGTGTGTGTGTGTGTGTGTGTGTGTGTGTGTGTGTGTGTGTAAGCTAGGGGCAGCCCATGTATGATGCTGCACATCATGTGTTTGTAGTTAAGTGTATGCGTGGAGGCATGTTGTGTGTGTTTCTGGGTGAGTGAGTGTGTGTTCCTTGTAAGGCGCCCTGAGCTCCCGCGAGTGGGAGGGCGTCCCTTAAGTACCCATTTTATTATTATTATTATTATTATTATTATTATCATTATTATTATTAAGTCACAGTATTTTTAATTCATATATCAGACTCGTGTGGAGATGGGTGTAACTGGATTTTGAGACTAGGGTAGGATGGCATACGCTGTACACTTTTACTGCAATGTTTTCAAAAGTAAGTTATGCCAGAGTCCCATGACGACAATGAATATGTTCTTGACAAGTGCCCTGTTGTCTTGACCTTCACTTCAAGTTATGGGTTAACATTTATAGTAATGCACAATTTTGGCTCTACCACAAATATCTATCTTAACGTGATTTGGGTTCAGTACATTCTTATATGGTGATTGTGATTGTATTGTTTGCATGCTTTTTATGTTTTATGCGTACATTGAACATTCTTTATTCCAGGCATAGGTACAAAACCCCTTGCCGGGGGAGGGGGGGGGGGAGAGTAATACACTCTCTTTGTCTCTGTCTGTCTGTCTGTCTGTCTGTCTGTCTGTCTTGTTTGTCTTGTCTGTCTGTCTGTCTGTCTGTCTGCCTCTCTCTCTCTCTCTCTCTCACACACACACACACACACACACACACACACACACACACACACACACACACACACACACACACACACACACACACGTACTGCGCGCAAGTATGCACGCCAACAGTAAGCGAAAGTTTTATGTGTATGTTCTACGCGTGTTGCAAAGCGATTTTCTCAATACTGGGACAAATAACATTGACTTGACTCGTCTCGACTATGAGAGTCCGCCAGAAGAGTACATTAATTCACTTGCTGTACATTTCTTTTAACAGGTATCCAGTGTCCAGTGCCGTACATTGCCAATGGTACAGTGTCACCGTCAACCAACCTGTACGATGGTCAGCCACTCACCGCTAGTTGTAATCCTGGCTTCCAGCTCACCGGTGCTTCTGTCTTTAACTGCGGTGACACCGCTCCAACTTGCATCAGTAAGTTTTCTCGCTCAAATCGCAATGAGCTCTGCTACCCAAGTGATAGCCTATAGCTCGGGCAGTAGGACACTGACCATGCCTGCTTTACTTGGAGACAAATCTGCAGGCTAGAAGAAGAAGAAGAAGAAAAAAAAACTGGAAGAAGAATGCTTAAGGAGGCTCACGCTACCATGTTTACGTTCACATAGGGGACTTGATCTAGTGGTTAAGGCATCCGACTCATGATCCTGAGCTGCTTGGTTCGAGTCCCCGGTAAGCAGGAATATGGTGGGACTTTTTTATTACCATATCGAGTCAAATCCATGTGCAGTCTCGTTTACGGTGCCTGTCTCGCCTTCGTGTACACACGCACGCACATACATCAAGTGTGCACGCTAAAAATCCCACGTTCATCTTTCGAAGAAGAGTAGGCTGTGGCCGGTGTCGTGGTAAACAGAAATACTGTCGCACGCACCAGAGTGAACAGCAGGGTGGAGGTTTGCACACAAAGTAGCGCTTAGCGGCAGCAGGCTTTCACTGCTTCGTCCTCCAGCCCTATCAAGATGGAGTATGTCGAGTGTACAGGCGCACTCACGAGCGAAACTGTTCCAAAACATAAGTTGGCTTAGCAAAGGTGGTATTAGTTCCATTAAAGTATGACTGATAATAATGATGATGATGATGATGGTGGTGATGATGATGATGATGATGATGATGATGATGATGATGATGATGATGATGATGATGATGATGATGATGATGACGACGACGACGACGACGATGATGATGATGATGGAGACTTGATATAGCGCACGGCTCCACCCTAACTGAGAGCTCACGGCGCTTAGGGAGAGGTATTGGCAGGAAAGATAGTAGGAAAAAAAGCTGCAGATGATTACTGGCGTGAGGCACTGAAGAGATGAGTCTTCACGCGCTTCCGGAATGCGGTAATGCTGACTGTTTGATAATCAGCATCAAAAGAAGAAACCCTCAAGGAAAGTCTGCATACCGTATCTAATTCCATGAGCCATGTTTCTTATGAGAACAGTATGACTAGGGGAGCCGGGGTGGCAGGACGGTAGGGCGTTGGACTTCTAACTCTCGGGTCGTGAATTCCTATCCCGGCTGGGGCCGAATATTTGTGCTGGCTTTTTCATCGTTGCCCCGTCTTTGATATCACCCGTATGTGGTGGAAAAGGACGTTAATCCCTCAAACACCCACCCACCCACCCTACAGTATGACTAAAGCATATCCTTGGGCTAGTTTAGGACGAAAGTCCAGCTTGAGGTGATTTCTTATAGAATTTTTTGTCTTATGAGAAAGAACATTTGACGTAGAACACTTGTTTTAATTGAATTTGTTGTCTTTGTTTCTAGATATAAACGAGTGCCAGGGAGGGACGCAGTGTAGTCAGGTGTGCACGGACACAATCGGCAGCTTTATTTGTTCCTGTAACACTGGTTTTCAACTTTCAACTGATGGACGTACTTGTGCTGGTAAGTGGTTTACTTCTTTGTGTCTTTAGTTTTGTTTCGTGTTTTTGTTTTTGTTTTTTACTTGTTTGATTCATGGGTTATTTTTCTCTCTCACTCTCTTTCTTTTTTTTTTTTCTCGCCTTCTCCCTCAAGCTATGCCTCAGATTTCTCAACATCTCTGGTCCTACTAAGCGCAGGCCACCGACAATGCTCGCCTGGCTGGCGAGGGTGCTGCAGTTGCATTAGTTACCAGCCCTGTCGTCTTTTCTTGTTTCAGATGTAGACGAATGTTCAGTCGGCAACGGCAACTGTGACGGTCGGTGCAGAAACTCGTTGGGTAGTTATCAATGCGAGTGTGTCGGCAGCACACAGCTGTACACATTCGACGGTCAGTTCGGCCTCTCTATTCCCAGACCTTTCGAGGATGGCTTGCAACCGTGGAATCTTTACCACCTGAATCACACCTGTATTCAGACACGTAAGATTTGTTTTACCGTTGATATCTATTACCTGTGTGTCAACATGCAGCAGCAGCTGGGCGTGATTTTTTCATGTGCAGTTTTGATTGTCTTTATCCTTTCTTTTTTTTTTTTTAATTTTATTTTTATTTTTTATTTTTTTTTTTTTTTCCACTGTGGCTTGTAGCCAATTTAGGGCAAGGCGGACTTGTCCACTGGCATACAAAGCACACATCTCCTAGATCTAGGGAGCGCTCTCAGCTTTACTTACTTCCCCTATATATATATTTTTTTTTTTTTTATTTGGGGGGGGGGGGGGCGTTTTTACACGGACGAACGAGAAACAATGACATAGAGAAAGTACAGTTAGAACGCAGTTTAAATAAGGAATGAAACCTATGGCAAACCGGATGATGATGGCAATAGTAGCTTACGAATGCTTGAACAATACAGGACACGACAGACATAACAGGCGTTTACTAGTGTAAAACAAAGCGCTTATACAATTCATAAATCTTCATATGAAAAGTGACAGTGTTCAGGGGTTTGGGTAGAAAGGGGAAGGGGATGGGGAGTGAGGGGGGGGGAGGCTGGGCTAGCACTAACACGATGGATGCATTTCGGTAAGTGTTCTCAAACTAAAGTCGAGTTTACTACAGGGGTAAAATTTACTTTTGTGTAATTTTCGCACGTAAGTTTTTAGAGGCTCATTTTACTTCTTTCCATTGATAACTGGGACCCTCTGTCCATGTTCACGTGTGGGTGTGTGCGTGCGTGTGTGTGTGGTGTGTACGGGTGTGTGTGTGTGTGTGTGTGTGTGTGTGTGTGTGTGTGTGTGTGTGTGTGTGTGTGTGTGTGTGTGTGTGTGTGTGTGTGTGTGCGGGTGTGTGTATGTTGTGTGTGTGTGTGTGGGTGTGGGTGTGTGCGCTCTGAGTCTGTCCTTCAGAGTCGGTTTCCTTATAAGTGTGATGTGTTGTTTTTTTTTCATGGTTTTTTTTTTTTTTTCGACAGCGGCAGTACAGTGCCCCACGCCTCCTCAGAACATGAACAACGGTCACTTGCTGGGAGAGAGTGGCACGTATACCATTGGTGATACAATCACCTACCTATGTGATATGGGATTCAGTGCTAGCGGTCCAACCACTCTTCGCTGTAGTGGTTCTGGCACCTGGAACGCTAGCTTCCCAGTCTGTAATGGTAAGGCTTTTTATATGTGTGTGTGTGTGTGAGTGTGTGTGTGTGTGTGTGTGTGTGTCTCTCTCTCTCTCTCTCTCTCTCTCTCTCTCCCTCTCTCTCTCTCTCTCTACTTACTTACGCAGAAATGGTTAATTCCATTCGCTTCAGCTTTACACATGGACCTCCATGGCATCATCATACAACCACCCTCATCCTCATCATGCATATTGAAAATTGCCTCAGCTTCCTAACTCTTGATGGATTCCACCCAGGTCCTGGTAGGAACACCTTTGGAGCTGGCAAAGAGTGTGGGCAGCAAAAAAAAAAAAAAAAAGTACCAGCACCACTGTGCATGATATGAACAGAAATTTCTTACATGTATTAACCTACATGTTACAGTGGCCACTTGTCCAGTGCCTCTTGTGGCTCAAGGAACAGTGTCTCCGCAAACACCTGTTGAGTACTTGGAGTTCTACACCGTTACCTGCAGCCTTCTGGGGGTCAACACGAGGACACTGCGCGCTCGGTGCGTGTGGGATGAGGTCAGCCGTTCGTACCGTGTTGATGTCAACCAGCTTCGTTGTGACACCTCAGGTACTGATGTGTGTGTGTGTGTGTGTGTGTGTGTGTGTGTGTGTGTGTGTGTGTGTGTGTGTGTGTGTGTGTGTGTGTGTGTGTGTGTGTGTGTGTGTGTGTGTGTGTGTGTGTGTGAGAGAGAGAGAGAGAGAGGGTGTGAGGTGTTGTGTGAGGTGTGAAGATGATGATTGATTGTTCTTTGTTGTTGTTGTTGTTGTTTATCTTCTTCTTTTAGGGTCTGAGGCTCATTATTTTTAGAATTGTTTTATGTAATTTATTAATCAACATAGTTGTGTAGTATCGTATTTGTTAATGAATGCTCAGCAGGCAGCAAGATGAATATCCTCCAAGGACAATACACATCATCGTATCGTATCGTATCTTATCTTATCTTATCTTATCTTATCTTATCTTATCTTATCTTATCTTATCTTATCTTATCTTATCTTATCTTATCGTATCGTATCGTATCGTATCGTATCGTATCGTATCGTATCGTATCGTACCGTTGATACGGGGAGTGTGTGTGAGTGGTCAGTTCCTTGTTTGGTGTGCATTGGTTGTGCTTACAGTCCATGAACCCTTGTAGTGCTGTGCCCGGAATATACCGCACTGCCTCTAAGGCTTTTCTAAGCATAAGACAAATTCATTCCCCAAGACCAGGTTAACACATTTCAAACCACTCACGGGGATTCCCCATTCTTCCATTTTTTTGTCCCAACATCCACTTACTTTCAGTTCAGGCTGCTCAGTATCTATGCGTGCAAGCACTATTGGAAAGATCTGGAAATTTTGAAGTTTCTGAGTCGGAGAGGAGACAAATAAAATGGAGTGCCCGAAGAGCTAAAACAAGAGAGCTTTGGCACACTTACACTTTGTTATTTCAATCACTTAGTCATCATTTGTGCATACAAAAACTGTTCATGACATAACTAGCCTATAATTACCGCTGCGTTGGTATGGTTCGCCCCTTTGTGCCATTTGCACCTGTTGTAAGTGCATTATGACCGTCTAAACAACGTAACGATTGCACCTTTACAAGGTAACCACAACCCTAAATCTAAAGTAAACCCTAGGCCTAAACCGATCTAAGCAGGCGAAATCTACTAAATGAGCGTCGCTGAATTGGTATAGTTCGCCATATACAGTCCAAGGGTGCGAATTTATATACTGAGCACAATTACAAGCGTAGATCTGTGAAAGTCACAGAATGTGTCTAGTGTATTATATTGCGTACTGAATTTTGAATTGTCGTTCTCATCAGGCGTGGACTGTGGTGTGCCGAGGCGGCTGCCAGGTTCTCTCCCCTACACAGTGCTCTCCACCTCCTACAGTGCACAGTTCACCTTCACGTGCCGCACACCCCTCTTTACACGAGTGGGGTCCAGTTCCATCAATCAGAATGAGATCGTCCAGTGTGGTGCGGACGGTGTATGGGACTTTGGGGATCTACGGTGTGAAGGTAGTGTACCGCTGATGATGTTTGTTTGTCATTGTTCGTGGCATTTTACTGTTGTTTTTGTTTATTTATTATCCATTTTCTTTGTTTGTTTGGGGATTTTTTTTTATTTTATTTTTTTTTTTTTTGGGGGGGGGGTTGTTTTTTATTTTTTTAATTTTTTTTTTTTGGGGGGGGGGTTGTTTGGTTGTTTTTGTGTTGTTTTGTTTTGTTTTTGTTTTTTGTTTGTTTGTTGTTGTTTTTTGTGTGTGTTTTTGTTTGTTTGGGGTTTTTTTGGTTTTGTTTTGTTTGGGATTTTGTTGTTGTTGTTGTTTTTGGGGAGGAATGTTTGTTTGTTTGTTTGTTTGTTTGTTTGTTTGTTTGTTTGTTTGTTTGTTTGGGGGGGACAAAATCACTGCTGCCATGGACAGGTTTTTCTGTAAAATGAGAAATAAAGATCATATGTTGCAACAGCCTAACTCTTGAAAACCCAAGCCCGGCCCCCACTGCCCACTTTATGATAAAACTTGTTAAAAAGAACAAACCACTGCACACCAGTAGGGGGCCACTTCAAGCCACTAATACACAGGACGTGGGCCTTCCCCGCTAGGCCTGAGACTGCCGCAGACTGCATCATAGTGACTGAACGTGGCTTCGAGTGATCTGAAGATTTCAAAGTAAAATTGCATTTAATTTTTTTTTTTTTTTTTTTGCGTTGGCTTTCAAGAGCTAACCATTGATTTCTTCTTTCCTTTTCAGGTCCAACGTGTCCAGATCCTGGCACAGAACCAGGGTCAATCCAGGTGGCCACCACCTACGAAGAGTTCAGTTACGTCAGCTACCGGTGTCTGCGTGCAGGGTTCGGGCTGACCTACCCATGGCCCCTGTACTGTCAGTACGATTCGGGGACAAACTCTCTCACCTGGAACGGCACTGCTCCCAGCTGTACTGGTAAGAGGAGGGGATTTTGCTCAGTGGTTAAGGCATCCACGTATGGATTCTGAGGCAGTGGGTTTGAATCCCCTTGTTGGCATGATTCCCCATGAATTAGATTAGTTGGGGGAGGGGGGTAGAGGGAAGGGGGGGGGCAGAGTCACAATACAAGCATGTTAAACAGGACAGCTGTGGGCTAAACAGTCAATTGATTAATTGACAAAGCAGAAAACACACACACACACACACACACACACACACACACACACACACACACACACACACACACACACACACACACACACACACACACACAAACAGAGAGAGAGAGAGGAAAACACACCATCCATACTCTTCAACTAAAAAATGGAAAACTGTTTTCCAACCCACCTGAAACATTGCTCACGTCTCGCAGCTGAGTTAACATGTACTATACAAAAAATTATCCATCCCTTCTCCCATCTCCTTCCCTCTCCCTATCTTTTCACATATTAGTTATTACACTGAAGTGTCTGCAGGGAGCCGGGGTGGTCGAATGGTAGAGCGTTGGACTTCTAATGCTCGGGTCGTGAGTTCGTATCCCGGCTGGGGCCAAATATTTGTGCTGGCTTTTTCATCGTTGCCCCGTCTTTGATATCACCCTATGTGGTGGAAAAGGACGTTAAACCCTCAAACACCCACCCACCCCACCCACCCACCCCACCCACCCCACTGAAGTGTCTGCAACATTGTCCAATGAGAATGAGAACGATCAACAATCAAGTTCTCCCTCAATGACTCGTTCATTTTATTTTCAGACGTGGAGCCTCCAAGCTTCGCCAACTGCCCGACTCAAGTACGACGGGTGTCCTACCTCGCCAGCGCCCTCTACGCCGAGCCTGTGCCAACAGACAACGTCATGGTGCAAGAGCTGACGATCTCGCCCGTTGATTTCCGTACAACAGATGTGATTGAGAACAGCCTGCAGGTGTCGTACATTGCAAGGGACCACGCTGGAAACATTGGCACTTGTGTGGTCACGATTCAAATCAGAGGTCAGTGGTAGTGTTGCATGTCATTATAGGTTTTAATGTTAGTTGACGTGTACTGTTTTTACATGTAGTTTTTGCTCCGTACCCCGGCTGGGGCCAAATATTTGTGCCGGCTTTTTCGTCGTTGCCGCGTCTTTGATATCGCCCGTATGTGGTGACGTTATCCCCCCCCCCCCCCACACACACACACCCAACCCCCCCCCCCCCCCTTATATGTAGGTTTTGCCAAAATCCTCGTGAACTCACCAAAGCATTTTATCAGAACAAACAAACTTCTGTACCATTTCGGGAGAACGGGTCATATTTATTTTCACAAACTGATCTTCAGTACACATATATGCAATACAAACGTTCACACTTAAAAGATGGCTTTTGTTTCACAGTTGGGGAGTCGCTCAACGGTTTGAGCTTTTGATTCGAGATCGAAAAGTCCCGGGTTCGAATCCCGACAGGGCCAAAATTTGTACAGGGCTTTTTCACGTTGCCCCGCTTCCACTGACTGTGAACTGGATCTGTTTGTGTAATTTGTCCATTGCAGTCAAGGACACGTAAAATGTGGCCGACCTGGCAGTCTGACTGGATTGAATAAGTGTTCAACTGGACTGTACAGTTAGGGCAGCTATCCCCATCTCCCATAACCTGCCCCACTAGGGCCGTCTGCAATCACCTCGTTGTGGCGTGGACGATAAACCCCAGGGTCCGTATGTAAAAGTCGATGTTAATTTAACCCACGGCTACGGGCTTAAGCCAGACTAGGACAAAAGAAACCCAAAAGCAAAATTAAATAAGAAAGGAAGAAAAAAAATACTTCTATAACGGCTTAGGCACCTTGCTGGAATGGGCCCGCTTCTTGAGTTAAAAAAACAAACAAACAAACAACAGAAAAATTAACCATAGTTTAGCAAATAAAAGCGACACAAAAGGGACAGAAACCACTTAACTTTGACAAAGGACGGCACAGGTCGACGTTTCGGCTTACGCCTTCTTCAGGACATAAACAAATGGGACATAACTTCAACAAACAAGCAAAAGGTAACTCTGCGGACGTACTGACATACACGGCGCGGAAAAAAAAAAAAAAAAAAAAGTGGGCGAGAAAAGGACCAGAAAAAATAGCAAAATTATCACAACACCCATCCTTAGGTGACACAAGACCATGGACTGTGTGTGAAAAAAAAAAAAAAAAAAAAAAAAAGGGCAGAAAAGAACAAAAAAGAACAAAAAAGAACAAAAAAGAATAGTGAAAATTAGCAATCACAACACCCATCCTTTGGTGACACCCTCTGAACTTTTTTCACACACAATCCATGGTCCTGTGTCACCAAAGGATGGGTGTTGTTATTGCTAATTTTCACTATTCTTTTTTGTTCTTTTTTGTTCTTTTTTGTTCTTTTCTGCCCATTTTTTTTTTTTTTTTTTCACACACAGTCCATGGTCTTGTGTCACCTAAGGATGGGTGTTGTGATAATTTTGCTATTTTTTCTGGTCCTTTTCTCGCCCACTTTTTTTTTTTTTTTTTTTTTCCCGCGCCGTGTATGTCAGTACGTCCGCAGAGTTACCTTTTGCTTGTTTGTTGAAGTTATGTCCCATTTGTTTATGTCCTGAAGAAGGCGTAAGCCGAAACGTCGACCTGTGCCGTCCTTTGTCAAAGTTAAGTGGTTTCTGTCCCTTTTGTGTCGCTTTTATTTGCTTAACTTGTAACCACTTCGCAGTCATTACCGTTTCCGTAACCATAGTTTAGTTCGAGGTTAGACTCTACTTACTTAGGCCCCTGGCTCCAAGTGGAACATAGGCCATCGACAACCGTTCGCCATCGCACTCTGTTCTGGGCTATTCTTGCCACTCCAGTCCAGTTGGTCCCGTAAGGTTAGACTCTAACCCAGGGCTGAAAGCCCTAACATACGGGCCCAGCTAACTAACTCACTCACAGAAACTTTGAAATTTCCATCTTTTCCACAGACGATTCACCACCGACCATCAGGTGCCAAGACTCCATCGAGCTGCAGCTGAACTCAGAGAGCCAGCGCGCCATCTACGACCCGCTCACTTTCGTCGACTCGCAGGCAGACAACTCTGGCATTGTCTCCCTTAGTTTCACCATCAACCCGCTCATCACCGACTACTTCACCACGGGCAACACGTACACGATCAGAATCAACGCAGACAACATCGGTGACACGTACACGGTGAAGATCGACGGGGAGGATCCCAGTGGCAACTCTGATTCTTGTCTGGTGCAGATTAGAGTCACGGGTAAGATTTAAATACCAATAATAATATATTAGACTTGTAGAGCGCGGAGTTCTGCTTAGAAAAGCACTCGATGCGCTTTTTGCTCACGCATGCACACAACATTCACATGCACACATTTATACACATCGATACAGGCGGTGGAGTTTAAACTTACTAGTTTAAAGATTAAAAGCTAGTTTGAAAAGATGTGTTTTGAGTTGTGCTTTAAACTGTAGGAGGGAAGGGATGTTTCTCAGAGACGATGGCAAGGAATTCCAAATCCGCTTTTGTGCCACTAGGATACACACTGACTGACCTCTGTGATTTTTTTTTTTTTTTGTAAATGACATAAATGCTATTGAATATTCAGGGACTTTGAACACTCCATGGAAGATAACTGTGCTTAGTAAGGGACTGGTATCCATTCCTAGATATATTCTGTGGGAGTCACTTTTTTTTCTTTTTGTTGTTGTTGTTGCTGAAATCCAGAAATACTGAAAGAAAAGAAGAAAATTCAGTTCACCTTCCGTAGGTTTACACAGTCCTGAGTTGCATATTTTCTGCAGTGAAAAATTGCGTTTATTCTTACATTGGCAATGCTAAGACATCTTCAGCACAGTGTTTAGTAAGAGGAATAAGCAATGCAGTATATTACACTTTTTATGGGAACTTTGCTCCTTAAAAACTGTCATCTGATTTTTCTTCCCAGGATTGTGTGATGATTTGTTTTAAATTGTGATTGATTGATTGATTGATTGATTGATTGATTGATTGATTGATTGATTGATTGATTGATTGATTGATTGATTGATTGATTGATTGATTGATTGATTGACTGACTGAGCACCGAGATACACACTTTTCATCTTTATTTATTCATTTGTCATTCATGGCTGTGCCATGTTCTGCTGGTGTGAGTGCGTGTATGCGCAGGGAACAGGTGTGTGTGTGTGTGTGTGTGTGTGTGTGTGTGTGTGTGTGTGTGTGTGGACATGAGTTTTTATTAGTTTTTAATCTGTTTTGTCAGTTTTACCTGTCTCGTGTTTGTTTTATCTGTTTTCTTATGTCTTGCATGAATAAATATGTATTTTATGTAAAGCGCCTAGAGCTTAGATAAGGTTAGACGCTATATAAATATTCTATTATTATTATTTGTGTATTTATTTCGTTTCAGCACCCAAGTGTACAACTTACAGCGTCCAAGTGAACAACAGTGAAGTAACATGCTCACAGCGAACCAACGGTGGATACCGATGTGACATAACGTGCGACACCGGCTACAAATTCTACGAAGACCCAGACGCCAACACCATCAGCATGACCTGTGAGCCAGGCTCAGACTGGGACAGGGTTGCACCTACATGTACAAGTGAGTTAACTGTTTAGTGTTCCACTGACTGTTGATTAAATTTCACTTGATCTTGTCTGTTATTTTAGTGCCTCATTTGAACTTACACTAAGGAATTTTTTTTTTTGATTGTTTTTTTTTTTTCTGCTCAAGTCACAACATAGCAGTCGAGATCCCTTCACAAATTGTTCTTTTGTTGTAAACGGTGTTTTTTTTTCTGATCCAGGATGGTACTACACTGACTACCGCTTGGAATACCAGCTGGATTACAGAATTCGTAGTGAGCCCTCACTCGCCTGTCAGGCCACCTATCTTCAGCAGCTCAACGACGAATTACCTGCCCTGACTTCTGCGCTTTCCTCCCTTTGTGCCAGCATTTCGCCCCCTGTTACTGTGACTGCAGCAGCTAACATCAATTCAGTGGCTGTTGCCCCATATTCTGAAGGGGTAAGAAATGGTCATGTTTGGGTATTCTGTATGTTGGTTTTAAACAGGTTTACTGCAGTACAAGTCGTACAAGTAAACAGTTAGTGAGCATAAACAAGCACCGCTTATGATAATGCTCGGGCGGGGGGGGGGGGGGGGGGCGCAAGTACATATTGACAGTATTGCAATGGCAGGCTAAACTGGACAGTTATTGTGTGAAAACTACAGGAGAGAGAGAGAGGTTCTATGTATACTCACAACAACATTATTATTATTTGATGTCACTCAGAAAAAAAAATGTCAATCCCTTCACTCTTAAACGCCCACGCAAAAATCGCAATTTTACTTGAAATCTCCAGATCACTATGAGCCACTTCAAGCCAGTGTTATGCAATCTGCAACGGTCTTAGGCCTAGCAGGGAAGACCCCCCCCCCCCACCTTGCGTAATAGTGGGATGAAGTGGCTCTGGCTGGTGTCCAGGTGTGCAATGGCTTGTTCTTTTTAACAAGTCTTATTATGCAGCGGGCAAGGGGGGGGGGGGGTGGTTGAGCTTGGGCTCTTAAGACTTAATTAACCAGCCAACCAGTCCTGAAGGTATTAAGCAGCTCTCACAGAAATGAAAAAGCAACCCCATTCCTACTGTCTGGTTTTAGCTGTACGCAACCATTCGCCTAGACCTGGATGCCACTCCGAACAGTGAAGCAGCCATCACGCAGTGCGCCACAACGGTGACGTCAGCCTTCACCTCCGTCAGCAGCAGCCTGCAGTCAATCCGCAGTCTCAACCTGCAGAATAACTGCCCGGCGTCGGAGACCGTGCGATACAGGCAGACGCTGAGGAACGCGGTCAACTGTCAGATTAACCAAGAGAGTCGCGTGGAGCCGGCCACAAGCCGATACCAGTGTGGTGAGTTCTGTTTTGCTCACTTTCAGTTTCAGCTTGGTGAGTTTGTATTTATGGTATGGTATGGTTAACAGGGGCGTAGGAACCACGGGGGCCCTGGGAGCCCAGGACCCCGTTCGATTTTTGGAAGGGGGGGCCCGAATATCTTTGCCCCCCCCCCCTTGCTTTTGATAAGAGGAGAGGGGGCCCAGCAGTGGTGGGGTCCCCTTGCTCTGCTGTCGCAGGACACAATCCTTGGCAGTCAACACATACACCGTCACACACACACACACACACACACACACACACACACACACACACACACACACACACACACACACACACACAAACAACCCCCCCCCCCCCTCTTCTTCACCCCGGCCGTATGGCTCACCCGACTTAGTGGGCCCTCCATCCTCTCAGCATCTTCCTACGCGCCTATGGTATGGTATGGTATGGTATGGTATGGTATGGTATGGTATGGTAGACCTCTCCTCGGCGCACATATCCATCCCTTCTGAAATACTCATGGCGCCGCAGAGCTGGAGGATGAAGCAGTAAAAGACTGCCGCCGCTGAGCTAATTCTATTTACTCACCTCTTGTGTGTCAAGTTTTTGTTCACTCACTCTGTCAATCTCCGTGTTGTGTGGTGTTCTTATTTACTTGCTGCTGCTCTTCTCCGTGTTGTGTGGTGTTCTTATTTACTTGCTGCTGCTCTGTACAGCATTTGAGCTGTTAATGGCCATGAAATATGAAAGTACTGTACTATCATTTCATTGGAATGTGAAAATGGCCGTCAGCCATGCCTCAAAAAGTCAGTTGAAAATTTCTGAGAAAAAAGAGAAGAAAAGAAGAAGGAGAGAGAAAGAAAAATGACGCGAAATGGTCACCCTTGGCTCAGATGATAACCAGATCAAATGACTAATGGCAGCGTTAAGGTACACTTAAGCACCTGGTGAAAAATATCACCTGTTGATACCAAGGACCTTAGAGATCAACAAGCCCGTAGCAAAATAAATTGAAGAGCCTGGCATCATTTCAAGAAGTCACAGGCAACCAGCCAACCGGATTTGGTCACCCAAGCTTATGGTCTTTTCTGTTTGTTTCAGTGGCCTGTCCTCTGGGCTACACGAGTGCTGCTGGGGTGAAGTGTTCAGCGTGCTCAGTAGGGTCGTACTATGACAGTGGGACAGCTTCCTGTCAGTTCTGTCCCCCAGGTACCAACAGTCAAACAACAGGAGCACGCTTTCTGGATGACTGCTACCGTAAGTACTGGTGGTGTAATTGCTGTGCACATGTGTAGCTTCCTGGGCACTGCTTTCTTTCGTAGAGCTATGTAAAAGAATGTGAGAAAAACACAATAACCGAGGTAGTGGGTTCCCATCAGGTGGACCCCAAAGGACACATGATGAGGATGAGGAGGATAATGGTGATAATGCAGGGGCGCCGGAAGATGTTGGGGGGAGGGGGGCAGAATCTCGGAGGGGGGAACGTTGCCCGAAGAAAGTGAACAGCGGGGGGAGGGGGGGGGGGGGGCGATCAGATGCTGCGCAGACAAAAAAACCTTTACGAACCAGGGAGCCACTGAAAAGAAGGACATTGCCCGAAAAAAAGTGAAAAGCGGGGAAGGGGGGGGGGGGCAATCAGAGGAGCGGACAGCCTTCGGTCTGCAAAAACAGTTTTCTGTTGGGTGGGATGAGGGAGAGAGCAGGAAGAGGGGTAGGGGAGAGGTAGGGGAAAGGGGGGGGGGCAAGACCATGGCTTTGCCCCCCCTCTTGCCATAGTCACCTGATTTTCCAGGGGGGGGGGGGGGGCAAAAAGACACACTTGCCCAGACTGCTTGGGTACAGGGGGGGGGGGGGGGCAGCTGCCCCCCTGCCCCCCCCGGTTCCGGCGCCCCTGTAATGATTTCTAGCAATGCATTGGAAAACTCCATGAACAATGCGCTTGTGGCAACAAGGAATGGGAGGAGACAGTTCAGTTGATAATGAAATGAAACAGCTTTAGTTCACCGTTTACTTCACTATTCCGCTCAGTTGAAAATTATTACTCAGAAACAAAAATTTAGCATGCCAGGAAAAAGAGGGGGTGGGGGAGGACGGAGGACTTCATGCGCCAAGCTTACGTGCGAACATGCTAAACTGTGATTGTTCCATGCGATTGTAATATCATTTATTCAAGCTTTTTCAGGCGTAGAAAATACGATTGTTTAACTTTGTAATATTCCGGGCAGATGTGTTCCTCCAGAGTCTGAATTGGGGTCAGCAGGTCTGGTTAGCTTTTGCTCAGTGGAAAGATGGCTAAAGTGTCCAGAACCTGTGAACATAACATGACAGTTTCATAGGTACGTGTCTGTTGCAGTGCACTGCCCCGCTGGTTACATCTCATCCACCGGACTGGCTCCATGCCGGGCGTGTCCAGAAAATACCTACTCCCTGAATAGAACGTACTGCCAGCCATGTCCCAGCGGGCTTTCCACAAGAGGGGATGCACAGGGATATCCACAGAACTGCCTCAGTGAGTGTATTCCCTCCCTTTCTATCTTTTATTGATTAGATTTTTGAGCCGGGGATACATCAAGGTGAAGGTCAGCCGTTTTCTACATCATGGTAGTATTGAATTTTGGGGTGTCAGTGGTGTTAGACTTGACAGACAACACACACGCACGCACGCACACACACACACAAACAAACAAACAAACAAACAAACAAACAAACAAACAAACAAACAAGCACGCACGCACGCACGCACATCTGGTCCGTCTGTGGCATTCAGTCACCTGCATACCTCAACACAGGCCAAGTTCAGTGGTTGTGTTTGTGCTGTCAGCCGTTTTCTACATCATGGTAGTATTGAATTTTGGGGTGTCAGTGGTGTTAGACTTGACAGACAACACACACGCACGCACGCACGCACACACACACACACACACACAAACAAACAAACAAACAAACAAACAAACAAACAAACAAACACGCACGCACGCACGCACGCACACCTGGTCCGTCTGTGGCATTCAGTCACCTGCATACCTCAACACAGGCCAAGTTCAGTGGTTGTGTTTGTGCTGTCAGCCGTTTTCTACATCATGGTAGTATTGAATTTTGGGGTGTCAGTGGTGTTAGACTTGACAGACAACACACACGCACGCACGCACACACAAACAAACAAACAAACAAACAAACAAACAAACAAACAAACAAACAAACAAACAAACAAACAAACAAACAAACAAACAAACAAACAAACAAACAAACAAACACGCACGCACGCACGCACACCTGGTCCGTCTGTGGCATTCAGTCACCTGCATACCTCAACACAGGCCAAGTTCAGTGGTTGTGTTTGTGCTGTCAGCCGTTTTCTACATCATGGTAGTATTGAATTTTGGGGTGTCAGTGGTGTTAGACTTGACAGACAACACACACGCACGCACGCACACACACACACAAACAAACAAACAAACACGTACGCACGCACACCTGGTCCGTCTGTGGCATTCAGTCACCTGCATACCTCAACACAGGCCAAGTTCAGTGGTTGTGTTTGTGCTGTCAGCCGTTTTCTACATCATGGTAGTATTGAATTTTGGGGTGTCAGTGGTGTTAGACTTGACAGACAACACACACGCACGCACGCACACACACACACACACACACAAACAAACAAACAAACAAACACGCACGCACGCACACCTGGTCCGTCTGTGGCATTCAGTCACCTGCATACCTCAACACAGGCCAAGTTCAGTGGTTGTGTTTGTGCTGTCAGCCGTTTTCTACATCATGGTAGTATTGAATTTTGGGGTGTTCGACTTGACAGACAACACACACACACACACACACACACACACACACACACACACACACACACACACACACACACACACACACACACACAAACACAAACAAACAAACAAACAAACACGCACGCACGCACGCACACCTGGTCCGTCTGTGGCATTCAGTCACCTGCATACCTCAACACAGGCCAAGTTCAGTGGTTGTGCGGGGAAGTTCACTAAAGATTTCAGTTGATTTATTGTAATCCGAGTCATGAAATTTTCTGAGATACATAACCCAGGTTTGTGAATAACAATGGTGATGTGTACGTTTGTTCTTAGTATCTTAGCCACTTGCTTCACGTGCTCGCGGTTCTGTGTCAGGTCCATGCCAGCCGGGCAACTACTCGTTTGATGGCTTCACTCCCTGCACCAGGTGCCCTCGTGGCTATTTCCAGGACCAGGCGAGGAGGACCACGTGCGCTGAGTGTCCTAGCGACACGACCACGACCACCACAGCTGCTACAACAGCCAGCGAATGTGTTCCTGCAGGTAGGTGCTGACTGCAGTAGGAAAGGTTTGTGAACTCAACCTTTGGATAAGTGTTGTAACCCCCCCCCACCCCCAATCTGATGACATCTGCCCAGTCCTCTATTCTCTCCACTGGCTACCTGTGCAACCCTGCATAATAATAATAATAATAATAGAATATTTATATAGCGCCTGACCTTATCTAAGCTCTAGGCGCTTTACATAAAATACATATTTATCCATATTAAGACAAAAAACCACAAAAGACAGATAAAACAAACACAAGACAGGTAAAACTGACAAAACAGATAAAAACTAATAAAAACTTATATCCACACACACACACACACACACACACACACACACACACACACACACACACACACACACACACACACACACACACCCGTCCCCTGCGCACACACGCACTCACACCAGCATTCAGTACACAGTGATGTTTCTGTGCTACAACTCCTGCATATCTTGCTAACTCAGTATGCACCACCCAGACAGCTCAGGCCTTCGGCTGACTCACGCGTCCTTCATGTTCCAAGTTTTAGAACAAAGACACATGGACAGCGGTTATTTTTTTTATCAAGGACCTACCCTTTGGAACACCCTTCCAAAATACATCAGACACACAGATTCAGTCCCCAGATTTTACAACAGTAAAACACTTTTGTTCTCAACAGCAGCAGTGATGAGTAAATGACTGAACTCTGTGTGTGTGTGTGTGTGTGTGTGTGTGTGTGTGTGTGTGTGTGTGTGTGTGTGTGTGTGTGTGAAAGTGCATTTGCTGATATCAAAGATCTTGGAAACATATTCTGATTCCAAGGTCTTTGCTGATATCGCTTTCGTCGCATCACTGCCAGTTGATAATCACTACACGCAAGTAGGTCGATCCGCAAATAGCTATACACTTTGACTTTGACTGGTAAACAGCCAAAACCTCTCCATGCACAAAGTGAGATTAAAACAAGTAGAAAAACAAATATGACAGGGTTGTAGGTATGACAGGTTAGACATGACAGTATGGAAGTCATCGGTGTAAACACAGAAGTACGTAGTAATTTGGTCTGAACATAAGTAGGTATACTTAGTAATTTGGTCTAAACAGACGTAGGTAGTAATTTGGTCTAAACAGAAGTAGGTTGTAATTTGGTCTAAACAGGAGTACGTAGTAATTTGGTCTAAACAGAAGTACGTAGTAATTTGGTCTAAACAGAAGTACGTAGTAATTTGGTCTAAACAGAAGTATGTAGTAATTTGGTCTAAACAGAAGTATGTAGTAATTTGGTCTAAACAGAAGTACGTAGTAATTTGGTCTAAATAGAAGTACGTAGTAATTTGGTCTAAATAGAAGTACGTAGTAATTTAATTGGTCTAAACAGAAGTACGTAGTAATTTGGTCTAAACAGAAGTACGTAGTAATTTGGCCTAAACAGAAGTACGTAGTAATTTGGTCTAAACAGAAGTACGTAGTAATTTGGTCTAAATAGAAGTACTGTACATAGTAATTTGGTCTAAACAGAAGTACCAATTTGGTCTAAACATAATAGTTTAGTCCTTTTGGCTCCTAGAAAAGCATAGGGCCTCAACAGTTCTCCTCCATCTCACTCTGTCCCTGGCATAAGTATGTAGTAATTTGGTCTAAACAGAAGTAGGTAGTAATTTGGTCTAAACAGAAGTATGTAGTAATTTGGTCTAAACAGAAGTATGTAGTAATTTGGTCTAAACAGAAATATGTAGTAATTTGGTCTAAACAGAAGTATGTAGTAATTTGGTCTAAACAGAATTACGTAGTAATTTGGTCTAAACAGAAGTAGGTAGTAATTTGGTCTAAACAGAAGTACGTAGTAATTTGGTCTAAACAGAAGTAGGTAGTAATTTGGTCTAAACAGAAGTACGTAGTAATTTGGTCTAAACAGAAGTACGTAGTAATTTGGTCTAAACAGAAGTAGGTAGTAATTTGGTCTAAACAGAAGTAGGTAGTAATTTGGTCTAAACAGAAGTACGTAGTAATTTGGTCTAAACAGAAGTAGGTAGTAATTTGGTCTAAACAGAAGTACGTAGTAATTTGGTCTAAACAGAAGTACGTAGTAATTTGGTCTAAACAGAAGTATGTAGTAATTTGGTCTAAACATAAGTATGTAGTAAGTTTGTCTTTGTTTGATTCCAGCTCCGATCGTGTGTAACCCCAACCCTTGCTTCAACGGTAACTGCACTGCATACAACCATGACTACCTTTGTATGTGCGAACCAAGTGAGTTACCTGATGTTGTGAGTCGGTTGAATTACCTAATTTTGTTTGTACACCAGCCGAGTTGATGGATCTTGCTTGCGAAATAGGTGATTTCAGAGGAAATTAATTGCTTGTCTTTTTGAATGTGCATGCTCTTTCTTTTCTCTCTTTTTTCTCTTTTTTCTTTCTTCTTTCTCTGTTTTCTTTTTCTTTCTTTCTTTTTTTTCTTTTGTTTGTCTCTCTCCTCAATTTTGGAGTTACTGAAGCAGGCATTACAAACTTTCTTCAATACAGACATACTGTGAACAAAGAATTCTCAAACACATTGATATAGACAGGTTTTCATTTGGTTGATTGTCATAATAAATGAACTGTGCAGGTTTCACTGGAAGAAACTGTGAGACTGCTATACGTCCTTGTGATTCAAATCCATGTTTCAACAACGGCATCTGCACGAATAATGGGTTGGACTATCAGTGTTTGTGTACACGAGGTTAGTATACTAGTAATATGCACAGTTATGTGAAAGTATATTTTGAAAATGTGAAACTTGTCTGTAATGGTGGAGACACGTGTGAAACCATTTTTAACCGCGGTGGTGAAAGTGTGAAACTACAAGGGGATGTGTGTGAAACCATTTTACAGCGGCAGTGAAAATATGTTCAAAACTTTTTTGACAGTGGTGGTGATATTGTGAAACTGTACTGGAACAGTGAGGGAATGTGTGAAACTGTACTGGAACAGTGAGGGAATGTGTGAAACCATTTTGTCAATGATGGGGCAATGTGTTTCTGGGGTCAGTGTCCTAAGCATGTTTTAAGTCCAGGTGAAAATGGTTACGAGTGTGTGCGTGCGTGTGGATATCAAAATAAAAAATGAACATTACAATGACTGTTTGATTTTTCCTGCAGCCCAGACGACTGGTAGGAACTGTGAGACAGATCTGTTTGACAACTGCCAGACAAGCCCGTGCAGTAATTTCAGCGCATGTCAGGATCAGGTTGAGAACCACATCTGTCTTTGCCCCTCCTTCTCCCGCTACACATACTCCGGGCTGCTGGGCAGCGAGTGAGTATACATGCAGTACTAACAGGACACTGTTTGGGCTTGGAGTATTTTGTTATGGGGATGGGGGGGGGGGGTCATTTTTTGTTTGTTTGTTTGTTAGTTAGTTTTTTGTTGTTGTTGTTCCACAGGAAGGGAGGGGGGATGGGGAGATGCTTGCTTAATTTTGGGTCTGATATTTTGGAGTGGGGTGCGGAGGGTGGGGTTGAGAGGGGAGGAGGGTCGTTTCTTTCTTTTATCGCAAAGCAGGTTACTGCTGCAGCACTTCCATTTCTTTTTTTACTGTTTGTTTGCTGTGCTTTAATTCTTTTGTGACTGGGGCTGCCGCCGCCTCGATACTTACTGCCCATGCCTGGGCCTGCCCCCATGTGGCAAATGCAGTAAACTGACTACTTACTGTCCATGTCTGGGCCTGGCCCCATGTGGCAAATGCAGTAAACTGACTACTTACTGCCCATGCCTGGGCCGGCCCCCTTGTGGCAAATGCAGTAAACTGACTACTTACTGCCCATGCCTGGGCCTGCCCCCATGTGACAAATGCAGTAAACTGACTGCTTACTGCCCATGCCTGGGCCTGCCCCCATGTGGCAAATGCAGTAAACTGACTGCTTACTGTCCATGTCTGGGCCTGCCCCCATGTGGCAAATGCAGTAAACTGACTACTTACTGTCCATGCCTGGGCCTGCCCCCTTGTGGCAAATGCAGTAAACTGACTACTTACTGTCCATGCCTGGGCCGGCCCCATGTGGCAAATGCAGTAAACTGACTGCTTACTGTCCATGCCTGGGCCTGCCCCCTTGTGGCAAATGCAGTAAACTGACTACTTACTGTCCATGCCTGGGCCGGCCCCCTTGTGGCAAATGCAGTAAACTGACTACTTACTGCCCATGCCTGGGCCGGCCCCCTTGTGGCAAAATGCAGTAAACTGACTGCTTACTGTCCATGCCTGGGCCTACCCCCATGTGGCAAATGCAGTAAACTGACTACTTACTGTCCATGTCTGGGCCGGCCCCCTTGTGGCAAATGCAGTAAACTGACTGCTTACTGTCCATGCCTGGGCCGGCCCCCATGTGGCAAATGCAGTAAACTGACTGCTTACTGTCCATGCCTGGGCCGGCCCCCTTGTGGCAAATGCAGTAAACTGACTGCTTACTGTCCATGCCTGGGCCTGCCCCCATGTGGCAAATGCAGTAAACTGACTGCTTACTGTCCATGCCTGGGCCGGCCCCCATGTGGCAAATGCAGTAAACTGACTGCTTACTGCCCATGCCTGGGCCGGCCCCCATGTGGCAAATGCAGTAAACTGACTGCTTACTGCCCATGCCTGGGCCGGCCCCCATGTGGCAAATGCAGTAAACTGACTACATGTAAACAAACCTCTCTGGCAAACTTCACTGAAGACACACATACATTTGACAGTTTAATTGATTTCATGAAAAATGGATGGACAATTCAATATTTTGATGAGCCGCGGGTGACAAGCGGTTGAACCTTTGATCGAAGTGTCCCGGGACGAACGAGTTAAATGTTAATTTTCACTGCTTTTGTTTTTATTTATTGTGTTTGCCTGTTGCAAATGAATTTTGTCGATGTTTGTGACAGTTGTACAACGCTGCGAGATCCGTGTGCGGAGAATCCGTGCACAAACGGCGCGACCTGTGTCAATAACAACAACATCCGCAGAAAATGCGTCTGCCCTGAGGGCTATGATGGGGCCTCGTGTGAGAACGACATTGGTGAGTCTGCTTGTAATTATTCCTACCAAGTAATAGGGAATGGGTCATCTGGAGAAAGTCACTTATGGCTTGTTGGCAAGAAATTGGGTAGTTTTGTTGTTGGTAATGTCTTTTTGTTTGTTTGAGTGTTTTGTTGCTGTTGTTCTATGTTGTTGGTTGTTGTTGTTGTTGTTTATTTTTGGTTTGTTGCTTTTTTTGGTTGTTATCTGTTGTTGTTGTTGTTTGCTTGTTGCTGGTGTTTTGTTTGTTTGTTTTCTGTGTTTGTTTTGTGTGTGTGTGTGTGTGTGTGTGTGTGTGTGTGTGTGTGTGTGTATGTGTGTGTGTGTGTGTGTGTGTGTGTTTGTGATATTTTCCTCATTTTATTTTTTTGTTTGTTGGTGTGTAACATTTGCTCCTGTGTTGTTGTTTATGCTGCCTGTGTGTTGCCAACTGTACCTTCTTTTTCTTTTTTTTTTCTTTTTTGTTGTTGTCAGTATGTACGGCGCTTTGAGCCTGCTGTACATGTGTAAGCGCCCAATAAGTCTCCTATATTATTTTTCACCCTTTTAAATGTTTTTTTTTTTACGTTTTTATTTGCCCTAATTTAATTTCTGACTCTGGTTCACTATCATCAGACTATTGCGGAACCGGTACCAATCCATGCCAGAACGGTGCCCAGTGTCAGGACGGCCCCGGTACCCAGGTCACGTGTACCTGTCCCTCGGGCTACAGCGGTCAGCGGTGTGAGATTCGACTCGACCAGTGTGATGGCACAACTTGCGGGGCGTTTTCTACCTGTGTGGATAACTACCTGTCTGGCCAGGTGCAGTGCTTCTGCAATGTGGGATATGAAAGTGGTAAGTACAGGTGTGATGCCTTCACTGAATCAAGAAGAAGAAGAAGAAGAATTTATTGCTATGCGTTTCATTGGAAAAAAAAAAAAAAAAAAAACATAGCAATGGCACATCAGAGCACTAGCGTAGTGGTTCAGACTAGGGAATTTTCAGCCATTTGGCAATTTTCAGCCAATGTACCTACCCTATCATTCAAAAACAAATTTAAGTTTCAGCCAAAGAAAAGGAGGGGGGGGGGGGAGGTTGCACACTCAATCATATATCGTGATACGTGGAATGCCAGGCATATGGGACAGGCTAACGTTTTGCTTGTTTTTTGAAGACTTGCTTGTCAGTAGTGAGGCAGTATTTTATTTTTGGGTGGCAGGAGAGGCTACGAAATAAGTAAATGCATTTAAAAATGCTGAAACTTGTTTTCTTAAGCGGGGTGTTGCACTTGTGGTCCCCTAAAAACTCACTCACCTGTCTGAAAGAGATGATTTTTTTGAGGTTTTTGTAGTAATTGTTGTTGTCGCAGTTCAGGTAGTATGAGTTGAAACCTAAAAAGCCATTGTCTTTTCCAGTGAATGGAGTTTGTCAGTCCGTGGTGACGAACCCTTGCGAGTCGAACCCATGTCAGAACGGCGCCACGTGCTACCAGAACGTCGGGTCCAGCGCAGGGTACGGGTGTATCTGCCCACCCGGCTACGACGGCCTGAACTGCCAGCACGATATAGACAACTGTGCGTCCCAGCCTTGTCTGAATGGCGGGACTTGTCAGGACAGAGTGAACGGTTTTCAGTGTACCTGTCCACCAAATACGAGAGGTGAGGTTGTGATCATTTTTGTGTGTATGTGTGAGTCGTGATAGAATGCAGTGTGTGAGTGTGTAGTTGACAAGGTGCTCCCATGCAAAAGCTGTCTTCTTTTGATTGCTTATAGTGAACGAGGCTGTTTACACTTGCCATTTTCAATCCTGGTTGGACCAGGGTTGGTGCGTTTACATTTAACCAACCTAGGTTATTTGTGACCTGGGTTCAACCCTGCTACGAACCAGCGTTGAACCCGGGGTCCAGGGCCAACCCGCATTTCAGATCTAAACGTGCAGCTGGCGTCATGATGTGATGCTTTCGTCATGGCATGACGGCGAGCGTGACGTAAGTTTTCCTACTATTGACTGAAGTCCGGGTTGTGGTGTGAACAGCCTCAACATTTTCATTTGAGAATTTTTTCCTTCTTCGTGTGTTATTGATTGATTCGTTCATTTGTAAAATCAGCATTATCGGTTTTTATTTATTTATTTATTTATTTATTTATTTATTCGGAAGGGCACTGTCATGTCTTCTTCTTTCTTACAGAATTACCGTTCATGTTGCTCGTAGCATCAGTCATTGTTATCTGCCTACAGTGATTTCCAAATCTGCATAGAAAATCTACGGACACTTGTATATTGTTTGTGCTGATATTTTTGTTTTTTCTCTGTCTGTGGCTTTATCAGAACCCGTGTGCCAGGACACTGTTGACCAGTGCAGTGGAAGTTCAAATCCATGCAGTCCACTCGGCACGCTCGGCTGTAGGGATTATTACAACGGGTACACCTGTACCTGTCTCACCGGCTACTATGGGGAAAACTGCACTGTTAGTATCTGCAGCTCTCTCTCTCTCTCTCTCTCTCTCTCTCTCTCTCTCTCTCTCTCTCTCTCTCTCTCTCTCTCTCTTTCACGTGCGCATACACGCGCGCTCGGGCGCGTGTGTGTACTGATGTATATGTGTGTGTATGTGTTGTTCCTGCATAAACATGATGTCAGTTCTAATTAGCATTGCTTTGTTTTGTTTTGCACTTGATGTTTGTTTTACTGAATTTTGTTCATGTAGATGTTAGCAAGGACAGGTTTGCAATTTGGGCCTGCGCGCCTATAACCTCTTTCCTTGGAAAATAAAGTCAGTCAGTCTCTCTCTCTCTCTCGCTCTCTCTCTCACCTTTGTGACGAGTCGGACGCTAGTCAAACCTCTCTCCAGCTTCATCGTATTTCGTGTAGAAAGACTGTGTTTAGCTTGGACATTTTTATACTGGCGGACTCGTAATGGAACATGCTGTGTGAATATTGTGATGCGGAACTGATATTCATGGAGGTTCGTGAGTATTCTGTGTTTTAATATTTTCACAACACGTGATCACTTTCACACTGAGCCTTTGCTACCCACGCCATCGGGCGGTTGGACAGTACCAATGACGTAACTGGCGCCAGAAGGACTACGCCTGCCGGCTCGCTTCCTGGAGGGCCAGTGCAGCTGTGTTTACATTGCCTTGTGTTAGCCCACAACCCGTCTCTGATGCTTTCCACAGACCTAGTGCTTCGTCACGCTTGACCGTCTGACGGCTGATAAATCCCATCAGCAAACACGAAGGCCTACATGATGGCCTACGTTGTGTAACGTGCCATGGAGATGACACCGACTACACCAACATGCCTGTGACGCGGTCCACCACAGCCAAATGTGGCGCCACACTGGAGGAAATTGTAGGAACACGATGCCCTATTCAAAAGCACTTTCACACTCAGTACAACAGAGTCAATAACTGGAGAAAAGTACTGTATGACAGATACATTGAAAAGTGCCTGCCCTGTGGTATTACGGCTACCTGGCGGGACAACGACAAACACCACCAACAAGTCCAAGCCCCAGTATCGCCACCCCACCCTCCCGAACTGCATCATACAATAGTGCAAATATGGCACAAAACCAGCAAACTGATAACCATCACAATATTTTACACCACTCATCTCATTAGAGCTCAAGGACACGGTTCCCAGAAGTGGATTGACGAAGAGTTCGAGGAGCTGAAAGAAACGGTTGAGGAAATGCAAGCAATGGAAATGCTATCGCTTCCACCGACAAACACAGAGCTCAACTCTAATCTGCCGGCTCTACCACCCGTCCCTTCCCTCAACTCAGACAACCCAAATCTCATCGGCCAACTCACAATTTCCGACGTAAGCTCTGAGTCTGATACCCACAGCGAAAACCAGGGAGACAGAGCAAGCAGCGAACCAGAACGTCGCCCGCGGGACAGTGACACCGAGCCTTCGCCTGATCCCCAGCTGTTCCCTCCTCCTGGTGAGCACCCAGCCATCCAGTCCACAAGAGGAGATAATCCTCTTTCCGCGACCGTACAGCCTGAGGACACCAACAGCGACGGGCCCTACATCAGCGACCTCTCACCTGATCAGGACATCCCACGCCCTGTCCTTCCTAATACTGAGGACAAAGACCATGCCACAGAGGACAACGCAACAGCAAACAGCGCTTCGCACAACGAAGGAAATGCTGATCAACAGTCTCCGACTCCTCTTCTGGTCACCGAAGGGTTGCCCCAGGTGATCCTGACCATGCAGCAGCAGCTAGCAGACTCAGTGAACTTAATCACCACCCTCCAGACTGAACTAAACAAAGTTCGCACTGAGCTGTCCAGTGTGAAGAACGAGTGTGCCAAACTGCGACAAGAACAACAGAGGGTGACATCACTAGTTCTAGACTGTGAAGTCAAAACAAAGAACGTAGTGAAAGCAGCTGAAATAGATCTGCGAGATACGCTACAAACCACAACAGCCGCCCTGACCAAAGATCACAACACACTCGCAGACAAAGTCAGTCAACTCACCTCTTGTAAAAACAGTCACGGTGACAAATTAAGAGACCTGCAAAAACAGATCGACAATCTTGTGGTGTCAGAGCGCACCACGACAGAAAACAAGAGTGATGAAAGTAGCTCCCCTCCCATCCCTCGTGACAACGACAACCCTTCATCATCCCCGTCACCAACACCATCCACCCATGAAATAACTGGAATGGAGCCCCCCTCCCGCCCATCCTCCCCGACGCCGTCCTCTGTTCAGGAAGCTGACGACGAAACATTCGTCAAGGTGCCAGTTAGAAACAGATATGACGCCCTCACTAGGCTGAACGTCGAAGAAAACCTTGTTTCTGATGCCGAGAAGAAGAAGTCGGAGGTAGATAAGCAGCAGAACAAAATCACTGAAAACGCTAACCACAAACAACGGCCAACACCACTGGATCGCCTCATGCGAATGAAAATACGCAGCGAAGCTACCTCACTCCTCATCGGCGACTCGGTCACACAGTATGTGGACGAAAAACGGGTGTCTGTTGGCGGCGCTGTTGTACAAAATATGTCTGTTTCTGGACTTAGTACCGAACATCTGCTGAAATGGCTCAGTACGCTACCTCCGACACCGATCATTGCGCGTGTAACGGTGCACGTCGGCATAAACAGTTGCCGAAATGGGCCAATTACCAAGCAAACATGGCTCAAACTGCTGAACTTGCTCAGAACAGTGTTCCCCCAGGCCATGCTTATCATGTCTTCCATTGTTCCCCCCGGCGGATTACATCCCCTCAGCAAACCAGCATTTACGTCGAACCAGTCTCTAAAGTCAGTTTGTCAACAGGAACAAGCCATCTACATCGACAATGTCCCAACGTTTCTTGCTTCCAGTGGCGCCCCCAAGCAGATCCTCTACTACGACAAACTTCACCCGAGTGACAGGGGTGTGCGTTCGCTGGAGTGGAACATTCGCAACGCTGGCCGACCCCGAGTGTCCTCAAATGAGGACAGACTCAGTCCACACCAGCGTCAGGGCGACGGCCCCAGACAGTATCGCCACCCAGGGTCCTCACAGCAAAACCGGAGGCAGGACAACCAACCTTACCACCACTTTCACGGGCCTGCTGTGCCCTCTACGTACGGCAGACATCATCCTGTCCCTCACCAGAACGTCCTGCAACGTCATACTCCCTCACAACAGCCAGCTTTACAACAGCGGCCACAACCATTGCAGCAGATACACTTACTGCAGCAGTCAGACCGCGCACCTCCGTGTCCTGATCGCGGTCACGCCGGGCCGCCCCTGATCTCGGACACGGATTACCCACGCCTTCAACCGCAACGCCCTCTTCACGCCCCCATAATCCCCCCTGCGGCTGCAGGTCCAAACAGGGGATGGGAACAGCAAGGACCCCCCAACACCTCAGATCCCGTGCAGGCTTTGAGAATGATTGCACAGTTGATGCAACCATTCTTTCAGTGATGGCGACTTTCAAGTGTCATTGTGGTGAAACTGTGTGTAGTCGAGTCATATTCGTTATCGTCTCTTTACTAGTTTTGTACGTTTCAGTGGACGTTGCCTGTGTTTTACCCTCGAGTGTTATGCATCAAACGCACGGTTGTGTTGTGCTCGTAGTTGTAACGACTTGTTCAGTAAGAGAATTGGTCAAACCTGTCAAAGTCGTCAAAGTTGTTTTGCTGTAGTTGTGTGTGGAAAGACATACCATACCTGCATAGGCAACTTCTTTTAGTCTTATCCATACTTTGAGAAACTGATTGTTTGGCTTTTGTGAAGCCAGTGTATCTTGCCTCGGTCTTACTGCGAACCACACATCGCGCGCTGAATCTCAGTATTGACCTCTCTTGTGTGACTTACTACTCACGCCGGATTGGAGTGCTTCTGGACACGTGTGTAAACTGGATATGTGCATATGTGCTATCTCACACAATACGTATTGTGTCAGCCACCCACCAGGATACCTGCACATAGTGACTTTCGCAACGTTGTGTTACATACTGTTCCGGACAGAGGCGTCTCCCTGTGACGAATACAACGGAAACCGTAAGTGTGCTTTCCAACAACTGCTGTGCAGAACACATCTGGCTGAGTATACAGACTGTGACACCTTATTCGTAAGTGTCTGCCCTCCTACTCATCTTTATCTTAGGTCTAGTCTACAAACGATTGTAGTGTAGTGATTTAAACGTTTGGCATAAGTAGACGTGCACTTTCATTTTGTCTTTTTATCCTGAATATTGTCTTCTGTTTATCCACTCTATTCGTAGTGATTTAAACGTTTTTTGTACGTAGACGTGCACTTTCATTTGGTCTTTTTATCCTGAATTTTGTCCTCTGTTTGTCCATTCTATTTCTAACTCAACACATACATTTTCTTTTGAATCATCTGGAGTTGTACCAGTATGAAACGTCAAAAAATACGCATAGGACACCTTAATGTATTTCATCTTTTTAACAAGCTACCTGATGTTAGTCTCTACTTGAATAGGCCTGATCACTTTCATCTTGTTGGTATCTCGGAAACACGCCTAAATTCAAACGTTCCTGATAAATCCATTACTGTTCCCAATTTCTCCATCATCAGACGAGACCCTGCATCACCTGGGGAAACAGGTCTAGCTGTATACATCCATAATTCTATTCGGGACATAACGCGCAGACGCCATGATCTAGAAACAAAGGAGGTTGAGTGTATGTGGCTTGAGCTGAAAACACCACAAAAACGAGCATTACTTCTGGGTTTTCTATATCGTAACCCTGCAGAGACCTTCGAATGGTACGATCATTTCCTAAGCATGTGCGATAAAGCCAGTACACGTAATTCTGATGTTCTCTTAATGGGAGACTTCAACATTGACATGTTAAAACCACACAGCGCATGGGACTCCACCACCACCCTGTTAGGACTGAAACAGCTAGTCACTTCTCCCACTAGAGTCACCCCACTAACATCCACCATTATAGACCACATCTACACCAACAACCCCCAAGCCGTCAATGACGTCACCGTTGATAATCTTAGTGTTAGTGATCATTTCCCTATCAGCTGTACATGGAAAACAAAACTCCCGAAAGTGAAGAAAGGAGGACACACATACATCTCGTACAGATCTTTTAAACATTTTAGTGAAAGCGATTTCCTATCTGATCTTAGCCGTACGAACTTTGCTGCAGTGCTCAATGAGAACGAGCCTGACCGTGCCCTCTCTGTTTGGTATGAAATGTTTCTAAAGGTTTTTGACAAACATGCACCCCTTAAACGCAAACGAGTTAAAAACACCGTTACCCCACCATGGCTAACTCAAGAGATTATAGACTCCATGAAGGTAAGGGATGATTTGAGACAAGAGAAACGCTTCAGCGAATTTAAAAGAGCACGTAACCGTGTAAAATCTCTAGTCCGACAGGCAAAGAAATCCCTCATTGACCGACTCATCAAACAAGACAAGGACATGTCCTCTTTGTGGCGTGCTATAGCAGTTGTGACCGGAGGCGCTGACAAGAAATCACCAGTCATCCCCTCCGACCTGACTGCAAACAAATTTAACCAACACTTCCTCTCCGTCGCCGAATCCCTTGCCCCATCACATAGTAACACTGACCCATACACCTGTCCCGATACACTCGTTCAGTTTTGTACAAAGCGAACAGCGGGCACGAAACCATTTGTCATTCCCCCGTTAGCAGTCCACGAGGTTGGCAGATTTATCAGCTCAATGCCTAGTAAGAAATCAGCGGGACCAGATGAGATCAGCCCCAAAGTACTCAAAATGTCGCTTCCCTATATAATTGATTCATTAACTTACATATATAATCTATGTATTCAGCACAATGTCTTCCCAGCAGAACTGAAGAACGCCAAGGTCATACCGATTCCAAAATCCAAGGATCTTTCCGACATAAATAACTACCGTCCCATATCCTTGCTTTCTATCTTATCCAAACCTTTAGAGCGGCATGTTCACAAACACTTAATGGAATTTATTGAAAGTCGCAAGCTCTTTCATTCGCTTCAGTCCGGCTTTCGCCCGAAACACTCATGTCACACGGCTCTAGCACGTCTGACGGATGTTTGGCTCTCTGCTATAAACAATACACAAGTAACTGGTGCTGTTTTCATTGACTTGAAAAAAGCGTTCGACCTTGTCGACCATGACATCCTTTTGACAAAACTTAAGCTCTATCTTAATGACGTCACGCCAAGTATCAACACAACAACCACCCACACCGACAGCGCACACACAGGAAACACGCATTTAGTTACAACGTCCCAGTCGAGTCATGATGTGTCTTTATTTTTTCGTTCCTACCTCAGTAATAGAAACCAAAGTGTCTTGTTGAACGGCTCATACTCGTCAAAAGGCTTGATTGCTCGAGGCGTACCCCAGGGCTCAATCCTTGGGCCTCTCCTTTTTTGTTTATACATCAACGATCTACCACTTTATCTAAGTGACAAACTGTCATGTGACTTATTC